>JAJOZX010004985.1:125000-145000 GCA_023014485.1 Bathynomus jamesi | reverse complement strand
TTTTCTTTTCATGATGCAAGCCCGACGTGGGCAACGGTCTCTCGCAAGAGGTCCCATAAATATAGTTCCCTCACCAGCTATCTGCAAAGCAGACAGGATCCAGCTTTGGGACATGGATCTAGAGTTTTAAAGCAGCCTAGCCCCACTACATTTAGAACCTCAATATAAGTAAAAGACTTGTTGCATTCACGTCGGATTCAATAAATCAAAGAAAAAAGGGTAACTATTATATTTTAGCCAAAACCAAAACTTAAACCTCAACTGGCAGAATGAGCGTCCACTTTTCAAGGCACATAACATGTCCGTTTCATGATGGGAATGAACTCAGAATGGTTCCGAGTTTTTTATGATAACACAGACCGTGCAGGAACAAGGAACTCTTCTGGGATAATGAAATCCACTATAGTCCGAATAAGTAATGGTAAATGACAAATACCATAGTTTTTCTTTTTCATGATGCAAGCCCGACGTGGGCAACGGGTCTCTCGCAAAGAGGTCCCATAAATATAGCTTCCCTCACCAGCTATCTGCAAAGCAGACAGGATCCAGCTTTGGGACATGGATCTAGGGTTTAAAGCAGCCTAGCCCCACTACATTTAGAACCTCAATATAAGTAAAAGACTTGAAACGGACATGTTATGTGCCTTGAAAAGTGGACGCTCAATTCTGCCAGTTGAGGTTTAAGTTTTGGTTTTGGCTAAAAATATAATAGTTACCCCTTTTCTTTGATTTATTCAATCCGACGTGAATGCAACAAGTCTTTTACTTATATTGAGGTTCTAAATGTAGTGGGGCTCGGCTGCTTTAAACCCTAGATCCATGTCCCAAAGCTGGATCCTGTCTGCTTTGCAGATAGCTGGTGAGGAAGCTATATTTATGGGACCTCTTTGCGAGAGACCCGTTGCCCACGTCGGGCTTGCATCATGAAAAAGAAAAACTATGGTATTGTCATTTACCATTACTTATTCGGACTATAGTGGATTTAATTATCCCAGAAGAGTTCTTGTTCCATGCACGGTCTGTGTATCATATATATATATATATATATATATATATGGATGATTCATAATTAAACACGTGAAATGAATGAATGATGCAAACCCACAGGGAAAACAAAAATTATTTGGAATAATTTTCTTTTTCCCTGTGGATTTTCATATATTATATATATATATATATATATATATATATATATATATATATATACTGTACCCTATATATATATATATACACACACAATATATATATATATATATATATATATAGTATTATTCGTTTTTGACCCAGTCACACCCAGCAAAAACAGCAATATATATTGAATAACCAATCAAAGCTGAATAAGAAAATATATATATTATCTTGTGCAAATTTTGTATAAAATGTACTTTTTTAAAAAAAATATCTTCTACTTTCTAATATGTATGTACACTGCCCGCGAAAAGTATCCGATCACTCAAGAAAATACAATATTTTCCCTTGATATTCAGAGACACGTAATTCACTTTCTATTTGTTCTAGCGACATCTGGTAACTTTGAGGTTGCTCGCTGATATGAGAGCTATCCAACGCATTCTCAAATTAGTGTTCTGGTAGCCTTCGTTGCGGGTGGCTGTGTCGCAAATTTGTCAGATTTCACTGTTTGTGTAAATTTCTTGATATTTTTTTTTTTTTTACAGAAAGTGGTGTAAATAAAATTTATATATAATGTGTGCTAAAAAAAAACTTAAGAGTGATTGTCGAGGTGCTATTGTTGCTTTGCATGCATGTGGGAAAACAGAGACAGATAGCTAAGGAATTAAACATATCCCAAAGTACCGTTAATTTATGGGTTTCACGGCTAAGAACAATGGTGGCCTAACCACGCCAGTCCCTAAAAAACGATCTGGCAGACCGAGAAAAACAAATTCGCGAACAGACAAACTTATGAAACGTTTAGTATTGAAAACCAACAATAACTGCGAAAGAAATAAAATTTAATATGAATAATTTGTTATCTGGTGTTTCTGAACGAACTATCCAGAGCGGCTCCAAAAAGAACTCGGATTACCATCTCGCCATGCTGCTAAGAAACCGTTCATTAATGAAAAAATGCGTAAAAAACGTGTCGCATTTTGTAAAAAATACATTCATTGGACTGTTGATGACTGGAAGAAGGTTTATTTAGCGATGAGTCGACATTTTTGACATTCAGAAGTTGTCCAAAAAAGGTTCGCCGGCCTATTGGCTCAAATAGGATGGACCCTAAATACACCCTAAAGACAATGAAACACCCTCCAAGTGTGATGGTTTGGGGTTGTTTCGGTTACTATGGGCGTGGAAACTTATATTTTCTCCGAAGAACACAACTATGAATGGTGCACGGTATTTAGCAATGCTACAGGATAAACTTCCAATGGCAATGGCAATCCAAAGGACAAAAACATACATGCATGATGGTGCACCATGTCACAGGGCCAAAATAGTGACAAAATGGATTACTGACAATAAATTTGATATTTGGATTGGCCTGGTAATAGTCCAGATCTCAATCCGATAGAAAATCTGTGGCTAATATAAAAATAAGGTTGAATGCTACGACACTGGCTCAGTCGAAAAATTACAAGAGGCCATCAAAAAGGTATGGTGCAAGGAAATATCAGTGGAAGTTTGTCAAAACTTGATTAAATCCATGCCAAAACGTCTAGAACAAGTCATCCAAACCAAAGGACAGATGACAAAATACTAATATAAGGTTAGTATACATTTAAACATTGTTTTTTATGTAAAAAATACAAATTTCAAGGGTGATCGGATACTTTTCGCGGGCACTGTATATAAATTTCGGTTGGTTTGTTTATTTGGGCTACCTTTTTTGGACTTTTTTGGAGATTTTTCTTGGCTTTTTTTGGCTACTTTTTCTTGCTTTGGCTACTTCTTTCTGTTTCTGGTCAGTGTGGTGGTTTTCATTCTACTGGTATGACGTGTGAATCTTGTGAATTTGATTTCGAAGACCTAATCCGCCTTGTTGGCCTCGATGAAGATAAAAGTTTAGATGTTTTTTCCAATCACGGCATAATTCCAACATCCGTGATTTGCCCTAAATGTAATACTGCCTGTATTTTAAGACAAGACTCGAAGGTGTTTAGGTGCCGTAAAAAAAATGGAAGGATGTGAAATCGTGGGTTTTACGTGCTGGGAATAGACGTCCTCATTACCGGCAGAACATCCTGACGATTCTACAGTTCTGCATCACTTCCTTACTGCAATTGCAGAACTATATCCTCGAAAATAAGGTGACTGGTTAGGGTAGGTGGTTAGGCTAGGCTAAGTTAGGTTAGGCTAAATTAGGTTAGGTTAGGTTAGGTTAGGTTGTGTTTAGCATGAATGCAAACTTTTCTGGTCGATTTTGAGGTGTTTTGCACGAATCTGCCATCCGTTTCCTGTGCAAAATGCGTAGTTTTCGAGATGACGATATCTCGAAAACTACGCATTTGCACAGGAAATGGATGGCAGATTCGTGCAGAGCACCTCCAAATTGACCAGAAACGTTTGCTCTCATTATAAAAAGAGACTGGGTCAAAAAACGAATAATTACCATATATATATATATACACAGGGTGTTTCAGGAGGAAAGGTCAATACTTCGGGAGGTGATAGTATCGGTCATTGTAAGAAAAAAAGTTCATATGAACATGTGTCTAATTCTGAATGGTTACGGAGATAGAGCTGTTTGAATCTACAAATACAAAAGCATTGTTAATGGTAATCAAGAAAGAGAAACCAATTACTGTTTCTAATATTTAATGTTAAAAGTTAAAACATTGGCATTTTGAATGGTATCATACAGAAATGACAAATTTGTTACAGTTTACAATACGTTTTCGAAAATCCCACCGTCAACCTCAATACACTTTGCAACTCGTGTGCGAACATCGCGTGTTGTTCGTCTGAGTTGATCTTGACGTTCCTTTATGCGGGCAGCAGCATCCAAAATGCGCGCGAGCAATTCGTCTCGTGTATCCACCTTTCTTTTGTAAACTTGACTTTTCATCCACTCCCACAAACAATAATCTAACGGAGAGAAGTCTGGAGACCTTGGTGTCCATTGAATGGGACCACCGCGGCCGATCCATCGACCAGGGAAAGTTTGATTTAGGTATTGCATCACCAGACGGGTAGAATGTGGAGGAGCTCCGTCATGCTGAAAGTACATACCAGCGCGTGTAGCCAAAGGAACATCCTCCAATAGTCCTGGCAATTCATTTTGCAGAAATTCTAGGTAACTTTGTCCTGAAAGACGATTCTCTAAAGTAACAGGGCCAATCAGCTGATCATTGATGATACCGCACCACACATTGGCAGAGAAGCGATGTTGAAAATTTGTTTCCACAGTGGCATTTGGATTTTCGTCTGACCACCGATAAGAGTTACGAGTGTTGTTGATACCGTCACGGGTGAAAGTAGCTTCATCGGTGAACAGTATTAATCGAAGCAATCGGCGATTAGCATTTACCCAATGACAAAATTCCAGTCGCATGGCAGCGTCTCCTGGTTGAAGGTGTTGTACACGCTGTACATGATATGGATGCAAGCCTTCCTCAAGTAATGTTCGCCATACTCTTGTGTGTGGTACACCGAGACGTGTAGAAATTCTTCGTGAGCTAGTAGTAGGACTACGCTCTACCAGCTGAAGAATGGTTTCCACTTCATCCACATCTTGTTGACCTTCACGTTCAGATGAAACATAAGCGCTGGGAAGTGTACCAATCTCACGCAGTGTGTTGAAAACCCTGGTAAACACACTTCGATCCGGAATTCTGCGGTTCGGAAACCGTCGACGGTATTCTGCAACAGCAGCTGTTGCACTTCCATCGCAAAAACCGTAGACATATACCATATCTGCATATTCGGCATGTGTGAAGGTGTGCGGCATTCTTAACACTGCTTCAAATACCAAACAATGCCACTCACAACAGTCAGCTGTCGATTGGCTTATGTTACATGCTTACATTACAGCTTACATGGTTCAAGGTTATAGGGGAGGGAAGGGGGAGGAAGAGCTACGCGCGCATCAGATTGAAACAGCTCTATCTCCGTTACCATTCAGAATTAGACACATGTTCATATGAACTTTTTTTCTCACAATGACCTATACTATCACCTCCCGAAGTATTGACCTTTCCTCCTGAAACACCCTGTGTGTGTGTGTGTGTGTGTTATAGAATGACGCCCCTTTCCCGAAGGGGGCGTATCGCCTGTATCCAGTGCGCGCGATGCGAATAATGCCAAACCCTCAAAGCGTGAGACCAGTGCGCATGCGCGAGACTCGAAGGTATAAAATTCCGGGTCGAGCCGCACCCTGGATGATTCTTTTACTTGGGACAACCCATGCTATACACATAAACCCGTTGCCGTTACGCCAGATCATTTACTCCCATTATTTATCATCATAAAGTGTTATGTAAGCTGATCACCCATCATTCATCCCTTCAAACGGCTTAACAAGCCAAGTATCGATGCTATCCTAATGCCCGAGCTATTATAAAAGGCTACCCAGATACCCCAAGGCCAGTGGATTCGAACCCCGCCCACAAATTGGCGTTCCACCAAACACACACACCGCCACTATCAATCTAAAAAAAAAATTATATATATATATATATCGGGCTGGAGCCGGGCCTTCAGCTTCGAAGCCGAAGTCGGCCATTTAGAAAGTCAGGAACCCTATCATCTTTAGAACCGGGACCGGAAGACGAATTCCATAGTTAACCTATCCTAAATTAGTAAAAGTTAACTATTTTCGGTTATTAAATTAGTATTACTAATAAATAATAAAAAATATTAAAATAGTTAAATAAAAAATAAAACCCCATAAACTATACAAATAACCAAGTCTCGAAGCCGAAGCCGGCCATTTTCAAACTCTTGAAGCCGAAGCCTACAAAAGCCGGCCTCAACCCCTCAATTAGGCCTGGGCGATTAATCGAAAATGTCGATTCGGGTCGATTCAGTAAAAGAATCGAAACCCAAACCGACTTAGAGGTAAAAAATTTCGATTCTTCGATTCGCTAACTGTATCCTGTCGAGACGATAAACTGGCACTACCCCCAAAACCATGGAATGTTGAAACCGTGGAATAACAATTGAAAAAAAATAAAATAAAAAAAAAAATATATATATATATATATATATATATATATCGTAAAGAACGACGCTTGTATAAGAGATATTCCGCGCAAGACGAGAGAGAGAGAACGAAACAAATGAAAAATGAGGTAACCACCTGGGAATCGAACCCGGGATCTTCCGATTGCCGGTCAGACGCGATACCATTACACCATGGACCTCACTCTTCCAAATGCCGTAATTCTTCTACATACTCGCAGAAACCAATGCCCCAAGGGGGCACCTCCCGCATGCCGTAACATTATATACATTCAACTGCAAAAAACACGCAGTATAAATAACGTAAAGAACGACGCTTGTATAGGAGATATTCCGCGCAAGACGAGAGAGAGAGAACGAAACAAATGAAAAAATGAGGTAACCACCTGGGAATCGAACCCGGGATCTTCCGATTGCCGGTCAGACGCGATACCATTACACCATGGACCTCACTCTTCCAAATGCCGTAATTCTTCGGAAGATCCTGGGTTCGATTCCCGGGCGGTCACCTCATTTTTCATTTGTTCGTTATTTCTCTTCCTCGTGTGCAGAACGCTCCTCTATACTTACGTCGTTTCTATACATTAATATACTGCGTGGTCATTGCAGTTAAATGTACATATTCACGATTTGCGAGGGTGCCCTCTCAGGGAATTGGTTTCTGCCCTATGTATGAGAATTACGACTTCTGACTGATCGAGGCCCGTGGTGTAGTGGATAGCATATCTGACCGGCAATCGGAAGATCCTGGGTTCGATTCCCGGGCGGTCACCTCATTTTTCATTTGTTCGTTATTTCTCTTCCTCGTGTGCAGAACGCTCCTATATACTTACGTCGTTTCTATACATTAATATACTGCGTGGTCATTGCAGTTAAATGTGTGTGTATATATATATATATATATATATATATATATATGTTACGTGTGATCGGTGAAATTGCGCATTTCATGAAAAACGTAATATTTTGCTTTCTTCATGAAATGCACAGGACGTTTGCCAATTTCATGAATTAAGCAAAAGTAATGCATTTTTTCATGAAATCGGCAAAGGATGACATGACAGTTACGTGACCAATTTCAGTTTGAGTTTTTCATGAAATCAGCAAAGAATGAAATAACAAAACAAAGTTTATTTCATACAGAAACAAAAGAGTTGTTCTTAAGCTAATCTGATGCATTTTTACAGGTATGACGAGGGTGGCATGAACTGTTACATAGGTTTCCAGCTTTTAGACAGGTTAATTGTACGCCCTTGACGATTGATTAGGTTAAATCGTGATATTTTCGTTAAAACCGAAAATATCACGACTTAGCCTAACCAATCGTCAAGGGCGTACGGTTGACCTAACCGGGCATTCAATAATTTCACCGTAGGTTTCGATATATAAATGTTACGCGTGATCGGTGAAATTGAATGCCCGGGTAGGTTAATTGAATGCCAGGTTAGGTCAACTGTACGCCCTTGAAGATTGGTCAAGGGCGTACTTAACGAAAATATCACGACTTAACCTAACCAATCATCAAGGGCGTATAGTTGACCTAATCGGGCATTCAATTAACCTAACCGGGTATTCAATAATTTTACTGTAGGTTTCGCTATACAGTATATATGTTACGCGTGATCGGTGAAATTGCGTATTTCATGAAAAACGCAATATTTGGCGTTTTTCATGAAATATGCAGGGTGTATAAAAAAACCTTGTTTTCGTTTGCTGTAAAAATAAATCTTATTAGCTCATTCTTTGCCTATTCCATGAAAAACACAAACTGAAATTGGTCACGTAACTGTCATTTCATCCTTTGCCGATTTCATGAAAAACGGGCACCAAAATTGCGTATTTCATGAAAAATGCATTACTTTTGCTTAATTCATGAAATTGGCAAACGCCCTGCGCAGTGTGCATTTCATGAAAAACGCAAAATATTGCCTTTCATGAAATGCGCAATTTCACTGATCACGCGTAACATACTGTATATACAGTATATATCAGACATTGGGTAATAGTAATAGTAATAGATTATTACAGGATTTTTCAAGTAATAGTAATAGTAATAGATCATAATTTTTTGGCTGTAATAGTAATAGAAGGCAAAGTAATAGATAATAGTCTGTTACTTTTCTATTGTAGTGGCAATGGACATATTGTGTGAACAAAGAACTGAAAAATGAACTAAATCTACTCTAAACTAAAATAAACGTGTATGTGAACTAATATTGTGGCAAATTTTTCCTTCAATAAAGTAAAATTTATCAAGACCTACAGTCTCTGAAATTGTAATGATTTAGGTGAAACAAATATTTGTTATTTGGCTGCCACTCAGCCTCATCCTGGATCCATGAGTGCAGAGCCCTCTGCTTCTCAGTCTTATCCTGGATCCTTGAATCTAGACACTGCTACATCGCTAGCTTAATACCATCTCACACAGGGTACCCACCAAGGGGCCTTGGTGAATCGGGATGCTGGGAATGCAGTCGGTAAATACCACTCTCTAGATGCTAATGTATTTTTGTGTTTCCTGGATGTCTCTAAAGCATTTGATCGTGTTAATCATGACAAATTATTCATGAAACTTGTAAATTATAATGTACCTGGTTACTTGGTCCGTATATTAATATTCTGGTATAATCACCAGACAATGATTATAAGATGGGGTGGGGTTAATTCAGAGCCATTCTATGTGACCAATGGTGTCAGGCAGGGAGGGATATTATCCCCCCTACTTATTCAATGTTTATATTGATAACCTATCTGTTGTGCTGAACACCTGTAAAATTGGCTGCTATATTGGTACAATGATTATTAATCATCTGATTTATGCAGATGATCTAGTTCTTATTTCTTCATCTGTAAAAGGGTTCAACACACTTTTGAAGGTGCGTGAAAAGTATGGGAAAGATAACGACATAAAATATAATCCTGATAAAAGTCATGTTATGATTATGAGGACCAAAAAGGACTACAAGTATATAAAATTTCCTGAATTTCAATTGAATGGTATGGTGCTGTCAGAAATAACCCAGACTAAGTATCTTGGCTACATACTAACGGATAGTCTTTCAGATGACTGTGATATTCTAAGGCAATGTAGACAATTATATGCTCAGGGAAATACTTTGGTTAGAAAATTTCTCGTGTACATTAGATGTAAAGTTGATTTTGTTCAAAACTTTTTGTACTCCAACGTATACAGCTCATTTGTGGTGGAACTACAGGATGTGTAATTTGAGGAAATTATATGTTTTATATAATAATATTTTTAGGAGTTTATTAAGGACTCCAAGATTTGCAAATGGTGCTCCTTCTAGTGTCAGTATGCTGTCTGTTTGTAGTCAATAAGGTGCCTAACTGTGCCAGTGTCATTCGCAATTTTGTATTTAGATTTATCGCTAGGCTTGGTGAGTCAGTTAATAAGATAATAGAATCCATGGTTAGTGGACTAGTCTCCGATATATTTTATAAATCTCAAATCTGGAAGCATTGGCGTAAGCAATTGTATGTTCATTTTACCCAGTGATTCACTGGCCTACTTAGTCAGTGCTCCAGACAACTATCTTTTTAATCTTCTATAGACCTCTTGTATAATGTTTGTACCTGTTGAGTCTGAAATAAAGTGTTTGTTTGTTTGTTTGTTTAACACACTGCTTCTAATTGCATTGAAATAGACATAAAGATCCTTTTCAAATGAGTGAAGTACCCCACAACTGTCCCCACATGTAATAGTAATAGATGAAAATTAAAGTAATAGTAATAGAAGGAATCAAAAGTAATAGTAATAGTAATAGACCCAGTAATAGACCCCATGTCTGGTATACATATCTCGGTTTAAGCATAAATTTTCCGGTTATATCTAAGAGGAGATCTATCGTGTTTCGCTACATACTTTACAGACCTTGACCAGTGAAGACGTGTGTTTTGCTTTATGTGAACCTCTCCTAAACATGGCGGTATCAGAAGAGCATATCAGGCATATAATGCTTTACGAGTTCAAAAAAGGGAATAGTGCTACTGAATCAACGCGAAACATTCAGGACGTTTATGGCAACGATATTCTGCATGTGAGGAAATGTGAAAGATGGTTTCAAAAGTTTAGGAATGGTGACTGCTGTTTGACAGATGCAATACGCTCTGGACGCCCTGCTGAGTTTGATGATGACCTGCTGTTAGCCGTACTTGAAGAAGACTGTTCAACATCTGTCGAAGAATTGGCCCAGAAACTCAATTCATCCCCGTCCACCATCCATCGACATTTGCAACAACTCGGGAAAGTGCCTAAGTTAGGAAAATGGGTGCCACATGAATTGTCGGTCGACAATCTGAGAGTGCGGGTAAACATTAGCATAGCTCTTCATTCCCGTGAACTCCAAGATCCGTTTTTGCACCGTTTAGTGACTGGTGATGAAAAGTCGATACTGTACTAGAATGTTAAGCGCCGTCGACAGTGGGTTTGTGCCGGAGAACAGCGACACCATAGCCAAAACCAAATCTTCACCCTCGGAAGGTGTTGCTTAGTGTTTGGTGGGATAAAGGTGGTGTAATACACTTTGAAACCTTACCACACAACCAAACGATCACCGCTCAAGTCTACTGTCAACAACTGGATCGCTTGAACACTGCACTAAAAGAAAAGAGACCTTCTTTGGTTAATCGGAAAGGAATCGTGTTCCACCACGACAACGCACGTCCTCATACCGCTCGGATCACTTCTGCAAAAATTGAGGAGCTTGGTTTGGAAATACTTCCACATCCTCCATATTCTCCAGACCTTGCTCCTTCAGATTATTATCTCTTCAAGAGTCTGCAAAACTATCTTGACGAGAAACAGTATACTTCTTTAGATGACCTGCACACCAGTCTTTGTACGTTTTTTGCCTCAAAACCGCCTGAATTTTATAAACATGGCATTGAAAAGCTTGTAGGACGTTGGCAGTGTCATTGATTCCGATGGAAAATATATACTAGATTAAAAAGTTTCAGTTGAGTTTTTTTTTGTCCTTCAAATTCCGATCTAAAAAACGACATTACTTATGGGATGACCTGATATATATATATTAGTGGTGGACCGGATGTCAGTTTTTCAACATCTGCGGATGCGGATGCAGATTTTTTATTTCAATATCCGCAGATGCGAATATTTAGTTAATCTATCAATATCATATAGAATTATGAATATATGACATAATTTTTCAAATTTCGTGATATTATTATTATGGCAGGCAATGCATAAGAATTAAAATTAATATTAATGTTTTCTTTATGATAAAAATAATAACTTTCTCAAGAGTTTCAGCCACAGAAAATTCAATGAAACAAGTTTCATTCAATTTTCTGTTACCAGCTATTTATATTTTGAGGTTTATATATTTGCTTGTTCATTAATAATTTTAATACTTTACATGAAATGTGCATGACTGGGTTTTATAAGCTACTTTATAAGCTAATTTAATTGTAAATTGCATAATTTATTAGAGGTAATATCCGCATAACATCCGCAGTCAGAAGTGTGGATGCGGATGTTAAAAATGATGCAGATATCCGGTCCACCACTAAAATATATATATATATATATATTAGTGATGTAGGTCACATCCGCATCCGCGGAACATCCGCACATTTTCTCGCATCCGCATCCGCACCCGCATCCGCACTTTGGACTGCGGATGTCGAGCGGATGTGGACCGTTGAGATAAAATGTCATTAATAAGCGGAAATTATCAAATTCTACTATATTAATAGAACTAGTTCATTGTGCGCAAAAGTGATGCAAGCGACAAGACGAGAGGCTGTTCTTGTATGAAGTTACTCTCTTGCAACCTACTTAGATCCACGTTACAAAGCTGTTATTTTCACCTAGTACATTAGAACGAGTTAAATCATCACTTGGCAAAGCAGTTGAAGAGCTTCAATCTCTTGAATCTGTCGCTTCGCCACCCACCAAAAGAATAAAAGTTTCAGTGACAGAACCAACACCTTCAACAAGCAAATCTATCACAGAATCTGTCTCTCAGTTCCTTGAGTCAAGCAGCAATGACGAGACCTACGCGATGTCAAAAGATGTAGTAAAATGATCGAGAGCTATCACCAAGAAAAACGCCTGGCTGCATGTGACAATCCTATTAGTTGGTGGAAAAATACGCAGAATCTATCCATACTTGAGTAAACTTGCAAGGAAACATTTAGCCTGTCCTCCAACAAACGTACCAAGCGAGAGATTATTTAGCAGTGCTGGATTAATATATGATGAAAAGAGAAACAGACTGGCAGCAGAAAAGGCAGAAAAATTAATGTTCCTTAAGCATAACCTTCCTATAATTAAGTTTGAACATTAAACGATGAACATCTTAGTTTACTTTATTTTAATTACTCATTTATAAATATGCCTAATAAAACTTTAAACTTAATATAAATAGTTATCAAGCTAATTAAAGATCTCTTTCTATAAGGGTGGAGGAGGTTGGGGAAAGAGGTCGGTGGGGTGCATTTGAGTTGGGTTCACGTCCCGCATCCTGGTAACACAATTATGGTTTCTAATTGTGGCTGAAACTCAACAAAATATAACGAATTTATTTGCAGACGAATTCACTAATTGATTTCTATATTAGTTAGATGCTTGATATTATTTTATATGTTCAGAGAAAAGTACAGCAATTATTGTACAATTAATCAATTATACTACATTATAGCTACAGCTCTCTCTATATATAATAACTTATTATATACGTTAAACACAACAAATCTCGAATATATCCTAAAAAATAATGAAAATGTAGACATCCGCATCCGCATATGTTGAAATCAAACATCCTCATCCGCATCCGCATCCGCGGATGTGAAAAAAATGACATCCGCTACATCACTAATATATATATATATATATATATATATATATATATATATATTATATATATATATATATATATATATTAGAGTGTCCCAATTTTTTTTGTTCCTGAAGTTTGTCATGCACACCCCCCTAATTTCTTCCACTCGTGAAAACATGCCAGCAAGATGAATTTCATTCGTGTTCTTTAATTTTAAGGGTCCCCTCAAACCATGTGTTACTATTGCTGAACGGCTACTCTCTACCTTATACTAATTGTAGCATATTTCTTTTCAGGTTATGGATACAAGAAAGCAGGAGACTGTGTGGTTGGTGGGGGTGTTGCGAAATGAACCCCTGGAAACACTGTTTCAACTCCCGACAGTGGGAGATGTTCTTCGACGTCTGTTGTTCTTCACTTGGAAGAAAAAAACGTCCACGGCGGAAGCTGCCAATGTGGTAGCTGATGAGGTTATGGCAGTGTGGGCTCGGGCATCTATTCCGACCTCCCACAAGCCCAAGTGCGTCGAGAGGATCAAGGCCCTCTCCACGGACTACGAGAAGGTTGCCAGAAACTGAAACCATGGGGGAGAGAAGCAACTGGAGCGGGAAAAGGGATTCCAAGCCAACCTGAATACACTGTTCGAAACAGCTCATGCCAACGCCATGAAACTCATCAAAGTCCCCGAAGATCGAGACTTTCTGAATGACCAGCGAACCGTGCAGAAGATGTACATCGGAGGAGAGGACCTGGAGTTTGCTCGCAGGGCAGCGGAGCGGGAGAAACACCGAGCAGCTGAAGAGAAGAGGAAGAAGAAAAGCCGCGAAGAGATGGACTCACTGCAAGCAAAAGGAACGGTGAAAAGTGGGTCTTCTTCTTCTTCGGAGTCCATGGCCGAAGCATCCAATGATGATGTCCAATATTCCTCTCCTGGTCCTTCGGCTCCTCGATCCACTCCCAAGGACGGCCAAGTGTCGGCAAGGAGGATCATCCAATATCCCAATTTTGCCGCAGCCCTGGATCGAACTGGAACCTCAGTATGCCAAGCGATGCACATTGTGGCTCCAGCACTCGCTGCCGCGGGAGTTGAGTTATCCTCGGTCACCTTGTCCAAATCAAGTCTTCACCATTCACGGCAGAAGTCCAGGAAGAACTTGGCAGCCAGAATCAAGACCGAGTTCAATCCTGATACGCCGCTTGTCGTCCACTTTGATGGCAAACTCCTCCCTGATTCGGATGGAGGGAAATCGGATCGCATACCAGTGCTGGTCAGCGGGAAGAATCTTGAGAAGTTGTTGGCGATCCCAAAAATCCCTGACAGCGCGGGACAGCGGATGGCTGGAGCTGTTCTGAAGGTGCTGGACGATTGGCTGCAAGTTCAACCATGGATTGCCAGTCTCTGCTTCAACACAACAGCGGCGAATACCAGTATTCACAGCGGTGCTTGTACGATTATCGAGGACCAAATGGACCGCCGCGTTCTTTTCCTGGCTTGCAGACACCACATGATGGAATTGGTAATCACCTCAGTCCATGTAATCACCTCAGACCTGTTCTTCAGGTCTTCTGGCCCCGAAATTGCGCTGTTCGCTCACTTCAAATCCCAATGGGAGTTCATCGACCAGAAGCAGGCTTCTCCGTTCAATGGCGATGGCCCAAGCAACATCCTTTCGGAATGGGTGGCGTTGAAAAAAGAGCAGATTGTCCACTTCATTGAAGACCAGCTTGAAGTTGGCCACCCAAGAGACGATTACCGCGAGTTCCTGATCCTCGCTCTGGTCTTCCTCGATGGTCATGGCAAACGAGATCTCCGTACATCGTCCTGGAGCATACCACCAGGCCAGGTGGATGGCCAAAGGCATTTACTGTCTTAAGATGTCATCTTCCGAAGCCAATTCCACCTGACCGCTCACGAGATCCGGTCACTACGCAGGATAAACGTCTTTGCCGTCACCATCTACCTCCAGAGGTGGTTCGAGGCTCCATTGACGGCGGACGCACCGTCAATGACCTGGAGCTGTTGGAGGACCTAGAGCGGTACAAGGCGGTGGATCATGATGTAGGTACTGCCGCATTGACAAATTCCGGGGCCACCTCTGGTACCTAAGTGAAGATTTAGCTGGACTCGCTATGTTCTCCTCCAAAACCACCGATGCAGAGAAGACGGCCATGCTCCAAAACCTACACAAGAAGACCGAAAACCCAAAAGATCTGCGTCGGCTGGAGGGAAAGTGTGTCTTGACCGTGAGACGGTCAGATTTGAGCACCTTGGTCACGAAAAGGACTCAAAACCTTTTTTCATTGCCTGAAGCTGGTTCCAAAACCCCCAAAGATCTCGAAGGATGTGCACCATCGTTGAAGTCTGTGAACGACGCGGCAGAACGGGCGGTGAAACTGGCGGAAGATTTCAACGAGGGCCTGACAAAAAATGAGAGGAACAGCAGCTCGTGTACCAAGTCGTTGAATACCACCGCCAGCAGTTCCCCTCAGCAGACAAAAAGATCCTCTGTTCCCCGAAATGAAATGTGCCATTAGGAAGAATTTCCATTTCCTTTAATTTAGTCATTAGAAAGAATTTACATTTCATTCTTCCATTCTAGAATGATTAATGCTGAGCATTTACGTTTGCTCATATAGGGTCGAATAAACAAGGTCAATGAGGGGAGCCTTCCCCTCCTAATAGGCCAATGAAATTTCGCCCATTTTTTCCTTTCTTCAAATGTAATTAATTAAAGGGGTGTGCGATTTGACTCTTGCAAATTTTTATTTTCACATGTGAGGCTGGGACACCCTAAATATATATATATATTAGTGGTGTACCGGATATCCGCATCCGCATCATTTTTAACATCCGCATCCGCCTTACGGAGGAGTGTTCGTACCTCACCCACGTCGTCTGCGGCAAACATCACGGCGGAGGTGCAACAGGCCATGGAAACATGTCAGCACGTCAACTGTTCGTAGGAAGCTGCATAGACTTGGATTTCATGGCAAGGCAGCTGCGCACAAGTCCAATATCACCGCCACAAATGCAGAACACCGATTGGAGTGGTGTCGTGCTCGACGTTCATGGACTCTGGAGCAGTGGCAGAAAATGGTATGGAGTGATGAATCGCGCTACACATTGTTTCGTTCTGATGGACGTGGGTGTGGCGATTGCCTGGAGAACGCTTCTTACGGGACTGTATCGTCCCGACTGTAAAGTTCGGTGGAGGTTCTGTGATGGTATGGGGCTGTTTCAGCTGGATGGGACTTGGTCCGTTAGTTGTCGTGCCGGAAACCATGAAGTCCAAGACGTATCTGGATATTTTGGATAATTCTGCGCTCCCTGTGCCCAACTACTCGTCTCCGCGCGATATATAAATGGCGGAGATTTCAAAGAAGAATTCCTGTTTTGTCATGCTCTCGAATCTACTACTAGAGGAGAAGACATTTTCTTAAGCGGTCTCTAAATTTTTCAAAACCGAGGGACTGAATTGGGACAATGTGTGTGCTTGCACAACGGATGGAGCACCTGCGATACTTGGCAAACATTCGGGATTTCTAGCAAAAGTGAAGGAAGCGAGCCCCGATTCAAAGCATCTTCATTGCATGATTTACCGATATGCTCTGGCATCTAATCTAAAACACTCCCACCAGAACTAAGATTAGTTCTTGATGATGTTGTTCATATGGTAAATGCTATCAAGTCTAATGCCCTCAATGCTCGCCTCTTCCACCTACTTTGCAAGGAGTTTGGTGCAGATGAAGGCATGCTATTTCACACCAAGGTACGCTGGCTATCACGGGGAAATGTGGTAGCAAGAGTTGTCATTGAAAAACGAGCTGACTGAATTCTTCAAACGAGACCGCAAAACAAAGTCTCTAAATTTTGCCAAAAAATTGTCAGATAACCAGTGGCTCATGAAGTTAGCCTACTTAAATGACATATTCTTACGTCTAAACACGTTCAACAAATCGCTTCAAGGTCAGCACACCACCGCGATTGATTTCATGGACAAACTTGCAACATTCAATATGAAACTGAAACTGTGGGAAACAAAAGTGAAAGACAAAAATCTTTGTATGTTTAAGCATCTTAGCGATGCGCTTGAGAATAATGAGGAAAATTATAAAATTCATATGACTCAGCTCGTGTTGGGGCGTATTTCCTCTCTGCTGCTGAAGTTCCAGTCATATTTTCCAGAATTGAACGAATTGGATTTAAAATTGATAAGAAATCCATTCATCGTTGACGTGCATTTGCTCGTAGAAGACTTGCAGGGTCAATTTATTGAGTTGGTGAATGACTCTACAGCCAGAGATGCATTTGAAACTCTTCCGCTGACTAAGTTCTAGTCCAAAATGAGCGAGTCTTATCCTGCTGTAGTTAATGTGGTGGTGAAGTCATTGCTAATGTTTCCCAGTACTTATCTATGCGAACAAGGATTTTCAGCTTTGTTAAATATAAAAACTAAATATCACTCTCGACTAAACGTGGAACATGCTCTTCGAATTTCCTCGTCAAGCACTACACCTGAACTTGAGAACTAGTTTCCACACATCAGGAACATCCCTCACACTAAAATTCAAGAATTATAACTACTCTAATTTTATTTACTTACGTAGTTTGTTGTTTGTTCATTTTATAAAGCATTTATTATTGATATTTCTGTATCTTATGTGAATTCTTACTAATGTGGGTACTAGCTGATTGTCTGATGAATCAGAGGGTACGAAGTGACAAAAAGTTTGAGAACCCCTGATCTTAAACGTCGTTTCTCGATTTTCTACTCCCAAATTAATCCCACTTCATGAAAGGTACATCATGAAAAAGAACATCGTTTGTCTTAACAAACTCTTCCTCTTTCACATCTTCTTCATGTCCCTTCAAATATGGGTAGAATTTCACGTTTCGAAAATGAGTCACTGACATTTCGAGTCTCAAACATTCGAGTATAAAGCGTTCACTACAACGTCCACATAAAATATAAAGACACGAGCCCGAACCTAATTTTCCAAATTTCAAAAATCTAAAAATCGCAAACGAATTTAAACGTTTGAGCCGAGACAAAAACGAATCACCATTTTATATTTTCTTCATCCTCCGCGACTTGATCTCGAAACGAAAGTGAAAATACTTTCAAATTTATTTATTTACTTTAAATTGTAGCCATTAGGATGAATTTCAAGTTTTATTTTAATGGAATTCCGTTACAGATCTTCAGATTCCAAAGAATTTTTTCCGATACAAGTTTAAATAAATTTCACATTTTATTCAGACTTCGACTCTTTCATTTCAGTAAACCTTTTTTAACAATTTCTTATTTTCACTCTTCCGCAATGAATTATTAACATATTCGCATTTTATATAAATGAATCATTATTATTATTATTATTACGAATAAATATAAAGGATCAAGATGGATGACGTAACTGGTGTGAATAGTTCGGGCTGTGTTAAAGAAATTCGTTATTATTATTTCAAAGAAACGCTTCTTCTAAGCCGACATCTTAAATTAAATTACTTCTTCGCAAAATATTTCTTAATAGAGTAAACCAAAAAGAAAAGTCAAAATGAGGTTAGACACGAATATTAAATTAAATATTAGAATAGAGACCCCCAAGATTTACTTAAGAAATTAGTCAACATAACTGAATTATGTCACTCCAAATTCCAGTTTAGAATAATGTGAAGTAACTTAAATAGAAAATATTAAACCATAAGTTTGGTCTCGTAGTAAAGTTTATTTTAAATTAAATTTCCAAAAGTAATACATTAGAACTAAAACAAATGTTCAAATTAAGGTCTTGTTTTGGGACCTTTTTTTTTTTGTTGTAGGGTAAAATAACGCGCAATGGCTAATATGGAAGCGAGTTACACTGGTGAGGAAAATGCCTCGGGAGGCCTTTTCCTCACGAGTATAACTCACTTCCATATTAGCCACTGCGTGTTATTCCGTCTTTTTCTGAAGAGTGTAACTCACTTCCATATTAGCCATTGCGCGTTATTCCACCCGCAACAAAAAAAAGGTCCAAAAACGAGACATCAATCTGAACATTTGTTTTAGTTCTCATGTATTACTTTTTTAAAATTTAATTTTTATAAATTTTCCTATGAGACAGGACTTATGGGACAATATAAAATTCAGCATATTATTCTTTTAACTTTTATTATATGTATAAAACTGATATTATAAATGTTTTCACATCAGTGATCTTTGTAATGAAGCAAAGTAAAAATCAATTAATATTAAAAAAAAAAAATTCATTTCGAAACATATAACACATAGAATATAAAATATTCAGGCTATTGGAAAATCTCTCTCTCTCTCTCTCTCTCCTCTCTCCTCTCTTCTCTCTCTCTCTCTCTCTCTCTCTCCTCTCTCTCTCTCTCTCTCTCTCTCTCTCTCTCTCTCTCTCTCTCTCTTATCATATCATCCCTATATACTCCTTATTTTAAGTCTCACTCTTATATAAGTTGAAGAATCATTTTATCTTGTATATTACTTTTAATTATATTATACAAAGAGTGGTGTACGGGAGATATGAAGTGCATTCCTCTTTTTCTTCAACAAAGAGAAACAACCGAATGATGTATAATTATTTGTGTTTTGCGTATATAGCCTATATCAGGGGCGTGTGCAGGATTTTCCAAACGGAGGGGGTCGAGGATGTGCCAGCAATCCTGAACACAAATTGAGTTAATACACTACAGTATTTACACTTTAACAGTTATTGTTATGAGTATAGAAAACCATGAAAACACTACAAATTTTTCAATGTAATGTTGATTGTTTTCTTTTTGTGTAAATCTTCTCTAAAGTGTTGAGAACCGAGCCAGAACGCTGAACAAGAAAAAATCCCATACATGAGAGGCAATTCAGTTCACTTCAGTTAGTAATTAATCACTACTAGCCCCAGTCCCAAAACAAAACATGGTGAAAAATGATGAAAGGTGAAAGTCCAGTATTGGATAAGGAATAAAGAAAGGTGTCGAGTGTACCAGCCCTGAGCAGAGGGTGGGGGGTTTCGACCTCCGAAAACCCCTGGACA
>JAJOZX010004985.1:0-122500 GCA_023014485.1 Bathynomus jamesi | reverse complement strand
AGACCTTAATTACTAAGGTAATAATGGCAGTAGTGAACTTATACATCAGTAGGAGGGTATCCGGAAAAATCATTGCCCACAAATCATCGTTCAGGATAATTCATCACCCACAATTCATCGCTCAGGATAATTCATCGCTTACGTATTATCGGGACTACAAAACTGTTTATGTATTTTTGCTCTCGTCATTTTCGTTTAAAATAACGAAAATATCACAACTTAACTAACCAATCAACAAGGGCGTACAGTTGACCTAACCGGGCATTCAATTAACCTAACAGGTTAATATTGGTTATTTCACCTAAATATCTTCTGATCTTTTCGTATTAGGCACTCACTATCACATTTCGGGAAGTTAAGGATCAGAGAATAACGCCGAAATTGATAAAAACATCTAATGCTTTGTCTTCATTTAGTATTATCGGGACTACCTACGAGAAACACATTTTCCGTTTTAAGCGGAAAAACAAAATAAAACGGAAAATGCCCGGTTAGGTCAACTGAACGCCCTTGATGATTGGTTAGGTTAAGTTGTGATATTTTCGTTAGTTTAAACGAAAATGACGAGAGCAAAAATACATATTAAACAGTATATATATAAAATGTATATACAGGGTGTCCCAAAAAAACTATATACTCTTTATAGCATCATATATTTTATAATTTAAAAAAACCCAAACAATATATTGTTATAGCAATTGCCAATGAAAGGTAAATTAGTAATCTAAGTGATCAAAATGTATAGCGAGTTGTTTGCATATAAAATTTAATTAACTACGCCAAGTGCTCAAAATGTTATAGCGAGTTGTTTGCATATAAAATTTAATTAACTGCGCCAAGTGCTCAAAATGTTCTCCGGCGGCATGAATGCACTTTCGAATGCGTCGACTAACTGATTCGCAGACATGGACTAATGTGGATGCTGTGATGGTCCCGCACTTTTCCCTAACTGCATCCTTAAGGTGTTCGAGTGTTGCGGGTCTTGTACCATAAACTGCATCCTTCAGGTAGCCCCACAAGTAAAAATCAAGTGGAGTCAAATCCGGTGAACGTGGAGGATACTTAACGCTTCCTCTTCGTCCTATCCAACGGTTAGGCAACGTTTCATCGAGGTACCTTCTGACATCACAATGATAATGAGGGGGGGGCTCCATCTTGTTGAAATTAAAAGTCGTCGTTTCCAAACAACTTCCGAATTGCAGGTATAATTTCTGTCCGCAGCATGTCGAGATATGCGGCACCGGTAACTGTCCCATTAAAGAAAAATGGTCCAACCAAACCCGTGGATGATAAACCACACCATGCTGTTAATCCTGGTAAATTAACATGTTTATCCACATAAACGTGTGGATTATCAAGTGACCAGTACCTGCAGTTGTGTCGATTTACTGTGCCATTCAGCTTCAAGGTAGCTTCATCAGACCACACGATTTTGTTGTATTGAAAGTGCATTCATGCCGCCGGAGAACATTTTGAGCACTTGGCGTAGTTAATTAAATTTTATATGCAAACAACTCGCTATAACATTTTGATCACTTAGATTACTAATTTACCTTTCATTGGCAATTGCTATAACAATATAGTTTTTTTTTTATTAAATTATAAAATATATGATGCTATAAAGAGTATATAGTTTTTTTGGGACACCCTGTATGTATGTTCGGTGAATTGTATGGGCGATGAATTGTGTTGCGGTGAAATGTATGAGCGATGCATTGTGGGCAGTGAATTGTGGGCGGTGAATTGTGGGCGATTAACTTTCTTAGACCCCAGTAGGAGCTAATGAAGTACTTTTTTTTAGTGACTCGCGAAATACTCATACACTTAGTGATGAAACTATTTTGATATTTATCATCAGTATTTGATGCTTAGATTAAGTTAGGTTAAGTTAATATGGATTAGATTAGAAAGGTTAAACTAGGTTATAACTGTATCAATGAAATTTACACCTTGACCCGTATCTATCTCGATGACGCTGGTAATAATGAAACGGGAGTTAGCGCAATTACCGACATTATAATAGTTGGCTTGAGCGCTGTACCAATTTCTGCTCCTCCTGACAAACTATTATTACACCCGTACCCATACTGGTATAACAATTTAGGGATGGAAAATAACCGAAAAATGTAAAACCGGTTTTCACCGTCGCTATATTCTTAAAGCCGATTTTTACCGGTTTTCACCGATGAGAATTCTGTATGCCTTTTAGGGAGGTAAATGATCAAAATATTAAACAGAAATAAGGTTTTAATTGATTCAATCGAGTATGTGTAACATTTGAATTAAAATGTTTATTATCGAACTTGATTTTTGAAATAACACTTGAGAAAACAAAGAGCATTAAGTGTCTGATTTGACATTCTTGATCGAATCTTTGTGACGAATAAACCAGCAGCTGAAAACACTCTCTCGGACTCTACGCTGGTGGCTTTTATTGTAAGCAACGCCTCGTACATTCGATCCAAATTTTCGCTTCTATTCAAAGTAGCTTCAAAATCTTTGAATTCATTGTTTACGTCAAAGGTCTCAGAAGAATCTTTCTTGGGTTTCATTTTCAGTTTGTTCATCTCACACACGTACTCGTTCATAAGTTGATCGTCATCATTTACTTCACGACCTGAGCTGCATTGTGAATCTTCGAGTTTCGAAGCAATTGATTGGACTTGGTCGTCTGTTTCTGAAATCTGGCAAGCTTCTGGAAAAAGCCTCTTAAATGTATGATCCGCATACTTCTTAAGTGCTTGTCTTGAAGGAAAGAGGAACGGTGCTAATGATTCATTTTTCAAGACCTCGGGATTGTGGAGAAAACTCAGCAAGGCGACAGCTTCTTTTTGTCTTCTCGATGAGTAGCGATCAATGAGACACTGACGTAGCTCAAATGCTAAAGGATTGTTTTTGCTTTCAAATTTATCCAAAATGAACTTCATGGAAGATTCAGCTTTGAGCAAATTTGCATCTTCGGAACAGAGTCCCTTCAAAACAATTTCCAGTGGACGAAGCGTGTCAGAGGCTCTTTAGAGCATTCCATTCTTCATCTGAAATCGTCTCTGTTGAGCGTATCACTCTGAGGGCCTTTGGAATGCAATTTTTGAGTTTCAAAAATCTTTCTATCATGGCCAAAAGATTGTTCCACCTCGTTCTACAGTCAAGGATAAGCTTCATTTCCTTTCCATTAAATTCATCTTTGACAAAATCCTGCAATCTCTCATTTTTCAAAGGAGACTTTCGAAATATGCGGCAGATTTTTCTCACCTTATTTATTACTTTTAAGTAATCTTCTCGAAGTTTTGGAAGAACAATTACGTCATGTATGTCGGACTCAAAAATTGTATTGGTGCATAAAATTTCACACTCATCTTAGCTTAACTCATGTGCAGCGTGTTCCTCTTCGATGGCTTCATCTTCAGGGGTAGGGTCACTTTCCCCTTCAACTGAATTTTCAGCAGTTTTTGAATACAAGATATCCGAAACCGCGAGATGTATAGCATGTGCAATGCATTGCTGGTGATCAGGTACTATTTCTCTTCCAAATTTGACCACTACTGAGGCACCGTCGGTGGTGCAACCCACGATATGCTTATCTAGGTCCAAGCCAAAGTCTTCCAATCTTTTCCTAACGATTGCAATAGTTTTGGTGCTATCGAGAGAACCATTTATTTCCATGAGACCAATGTTGATTTTCATCATAAACATTAATATTAATATATCTTTGGTTTTGCAAAGATGTATACTCATCCATAGTTAATGAATAGCGGATTCCTTGTCTCACCTGATTCTTGAAGTAGTTGACCAATTCATGTTTCTTTTTCTCATAAAAACTAAGCACCATTTTTCTGACACCATTATGGGAAGTTGGATGAGGCTTGTCGGAGTTTATCTTTCTTAGGCTTTCTTGAATGAATTCACTTTTAGCAATTAATTGGAAACTCGGTCCATCTACACACGCAAGTTTCGAAATTTCCTCTTCTATGGACTTTTTTTGCACAAACTCTTCCACTGTTCTTCGTTTCTTCAATGGCTGATTAATCTGGTCGATGTTTATGCCATAAATATTTTCATGTGGGATGATAAACTTGAAGTAGAACCTCCACAACACTTTAAAACTTTGTGACATGTCATACACTCTGCTTCTTCTTTATTCTTACGAGTGAAATGATACCAAGCATTTGATTTCTTTGACATGATGGAGTATTAAATCTTAGACTCTTAACTGATCAATATGCAATCATCCACATAACATTCAAGACTGAAGCATCAATTAATTATTTACATTTATACGCAAACAAAAAAACGATACGAAACGATGCAAAACGTAATTACTATGTTTTTAAACTTTTGGAAACGTTTGTTTCAAAGAAAATGGACCAAAGTGATCCGAGACTTGCGCAAAAATGTGAAAACCGGTTCTTATCGTCGGTTTCGTTGATGATTAAAAATTTTCATCACCGGTTAAAAACCGGGTTCCATCTCTATATAACATCCCTGTTTCTTTCGTCTGGTAACGCAGCTGCTCAATTTCCATTAGTTTTATTTGGTTTTCACGTATCTTGATTTTCTGAAGCGAAATGATTAAGTTTAAATTATTTTTCACAATTTTTACGACGAGAGTTGTTTAACTTTGAACGTTTAAGTTTTAAGGTAAACACTTTTTTAAACTTTATGATGCCAATTTTTACAAATAGTTTTATTCTTTGCGAGATTAGATCGAGGTTTAAGTAAAGATATAAATTACTAAACATTCTTACATTATAGTTCGTTCTCGAAATTCAAGTATTTGAATTTCATTCGATTTAAATTGAAATTTTAATTAATTAAAATTAATTTATTTAAAAGATTAACCGTTTCTTCGACTGAAAGTCGACTCTTACAACATCAAGAGATATTCAACCTCAAATGGAACGCGATGCACGACTGATTTCAGTTAAATTATCATTCATAAAATTCACGAATTATATATAACCGCGATCAATTCATTTATAACATTAATAAAACGCTCGGGAAATATAAGTCAGTTTTATATTACACGAAGAAATAATC
Organism: Bathynomus jamesi; assembly: GCA_023014485.1. Classification (NCBI taxonomy): domain Eukaryota; kingdom Metazoa; phylum Arthropoda; class Malacostraca; order Isopoda; family Cirolanidae; genus Bathynomus; species Bathynomus jamesi. The sequence continues at coordinate 117,463 of JAJOZX010004985.1, read as the reverse complement.
CAAAAAACTTCTATTGCTTTTATATTTAGTCGTTTAAAAATACCATTTTTATTGAAATTAGCCTATTTTAGTTCAATTTAAGGGTTATATCTATTAGTTCAATTTCGATCTGACCTCACAACTTCATTAAATTTTCATTCCGCGTCGGCGAATTTTGGGTTTTATGTTTACTCCGATTTCTTTTAATACCAAAATTATTAACATTATTTTCGGTACTTGTGGGTTATCTGTCGCCACTTTTTAATATTTTTTTATTTTATTTTTATATATTAAGAGAAGAGGATTCTTTATACTGTACGGCATTGACGATTGGTTAGGTTAAGTCGTGCTAGTTTGGTTAAATAAAACGGTATTTAACCAAACTAGCACGACTTAACCTAACCAATCGTCAATGCCGTACAGTATAAAGAATCCTCTTCTCTTAATATATAAAAATAAATAAATAAATAAAATATTAAAAAGTGGCGACAGATAACCCACAAGTACCTTATTTTCTTATACATTTCATTTTAAACTGAAGAGAAAAAAAGTATCAAAGCGGAAATAGCAGTTATTTCAATGAAAGTATTTGCGTCCTTTTTAAAGGCGGAAGAATATTATGGAACATTGCCAGATGCCATTAAAACTTCCCCGAGTTTACCAAAAAGTCTATTTTTAGAATCCAGAATGATTCGTGAAGTCAAGCAGTGACTTTCCATACATCGCGACGCGGGTTCGAGCACGTTATTCTCAATCAATTTTTCCATTTTACAAAGTGTGGTTCATTCAATGGAAACATTTTTCTAAAATCTAAAATATACATGACTGAACCATGTAAAAATATATATATATTATATATATATATATATATATATATATATATATATATATATATATATATATTATATATATATATATATATTACACACGCGCGGCGGTCAGAAAATAAGTTTACAGGACGTATTATTTCGTAACTAAAGGACCTGCATTGATTATGTTTGTATCAGGTGAATTCGTTAATCAGTGTTGGCAACACTGCACATCGATTCGGCTGCCATCTATCGTACATTGGTTATATGATATGGTATATATATATATATATATATATAATATATATATATATATATATATACAGCGTGTATATGTTTAATAAAGAATTTTCTCCTGAATCTAAATGTGTAATTATTTTTATTAAAAATTGAAAAACAAAAAAGTTACAGATGTTTAAATTATAATTATTATTTTCGAGACTTCATGTGCGATATTTTCTAATATTTTTGCATGTATACGAGATAAGTTTGAAACCGACGGCACTGTGCAAAACTTACAAAAACAACGTTCTGGAAGACGTCGAACATCTTAGATAAAGTGTCATTTAACCATGGAATTTGTAAATTTTTTGAATTAACTAATTTTGGAATCCGCATATGCGCAAAGATATAGACAAAATCGAAAGAGTTCAAAGACGAGCAACTAAGATGATTCCGTCGCTTAGGTCAAAGTCGTACGAGGATAGGCTTAAGGAGTTAAAATTGACAACACTCAAGACTAGGAGGTTAAGGGGTGATCTAATCCAGGTTTTCAAAATTATGAATGGGTTCGATAACGTAGATAGAGATAGCTTTTTCGAAATATCTCAATATAATAGGACTAGAAATAACGGGTGTAAGTTGACAAGTAGAAGGTTCGAGACAGCAGTTGCGAAAACTTTTTTACGCATAGAATAGTAAATAGCTGGAATAGTTTGCCGGTAGAAGTAATTAGTAGCACGTCTATAAACATGTTTAAAATCGATTAGACGCATATGTTGATAGAAAGGGTATAGTTTAAGGTAGTAAAATTAAGGCTTTCTGGGGATAGATCCCACAGCTCAACACGAGTGTTGTGGGATATAGGGAGGCAGCGTCTTGGGTTAGGGGATACTCATAAATTTCTTATGTTCTTGTGGTTCGGAACCCACGTAAAATTGTAGGTCCCCTCCGCCACCACGGAGGACATACACAATACACGATTACGAACACAGTTAGGTAGACCAGCCATGAGTGGATCCTAGGGTCTTTGTTGGTCTGAAACATTATAACATTATTATATAACATTATAACAATATCAACACTAAACATAAGTATCTCAAAACAGTCGGTTAAAATATTAGAAAATATCGCACATGAAGTCTCGAAAATAATAATTATAATTTAAACATCTGTAACTTTTTTGTTCTTCAATTTTTAATAAAAATAATTACATATTTAGATTCAGGAGAAAATTCGTTATTAAAAAACATATAAAAAGTAATATATTTCTTATCCTCATAGCTGGTATTATCGAACAAAGTGGGTATACATTTCTTTGGGACACGCTGTATATATATATATATATATATATATATATATATATATATATATATATATATAATATATATATATATTGACGATTGGTTAGGTTAAATCGTAATATTTTTGTTAGTTTTAGCATTTAATTTGATGGATTCATTTAAAAAATGTCTCCTAAAGATCCTAGTGTAGTTTGTGTCCCCTTTTGTGTCAGGGGGACGTAAACTACACTTGCTCCGAACTTTTCTTTAGGTTTATATTGCATCAAATTCTTTTTACTGGGTACTATTTTAGCATCTAGTAGTTTAAAGTAGAACTATCTCGGAACGACATCAGTGTCTCCTATATTTGCGGCCTTCACCTTTGGTGCAAGAACCCGGTTCTAACTTGCCATACATCGTATTGTGATGATACATGTGCGTGTATGAAGTTTCAGCAATTTAAGTTATGTGGTTCAAAAGATATGGCCCGGACCTCCATTTAACATTTTACCTTGTGATTTTGACCTCTGATGAAGGGACCGGAGTTATGCTAAAAAAACACACCCGTATTCTTGTATATGTGAAGTTGAATTATTTTATGTTAAGCAATTCAAACGTCACGGTACAGACCTCCAATTGATTTTTGACCTTTATGATCTTGAGCTTTGATGCAAAGACCTGATTCGGATCACCTGAAGATCAGGGCCCCCATGTATTCTTGTTTTTTGCTTTACAGTACCAAATATAATAATAAATTAAATGCCCGGTTAGGTCAATTGTACGCCCTTGACGATTGGTTAGGTTAAGTCGTGATATTTTCTTTAGTTTTAACGAAGATATCATTTGGTAATTGAGGCTGGGGGCCCTGATCTTCAGGTGATCCCCTGATTCGTGTTCATAACACATCGTGTTGTAGGGGTTCATATATATATATATATATATGTATATATGTAAACTTTAATTACTTCATGTTGCACGATTCAAAAGTTATGGCGTGGACACAAAAGTTTGACGAACAAACGGACGAACGAATGGACAAACGGACGGATTGATACAGTACAGTATATCTCCTCCAAATTTATTTGGTTGAGAACACAATAATTAATTATCTCTGCTATATTATATAATTCTGTTATAATTTAAACTTTCACGTAAACTTCGTTGTTTTTCATATCTTGAGAAAATACAAACTATTGTTGCCACGTTTTACTAATATATATATATATATATATATATATATATATATATATATATATATATATATATATATATATATATATATATATATATATAACTTATATTGGTTCTCTCAAATGTTCTTATCATTTTATTTTAACAAGCTATATTTCTATATTTACTGAAGGAGAAGAGATAAAATAATGGAGCATGTTTTAAAATAAAGTACAATATCATTTAGTTTATGCAAATTTATCAGTAAACCTCTTCATGTGCCCAGTTCCTGCCTCCGCAAACACATGATCGATACTTAAATTTCAACCAACACCTGGCTCAACATTTCGGGCAACACTGTGTACATGGCTGTTGTAATCTTTTGTTTCAGCGTTTCTAAACGCTGGAAGGAGCATTACAGGCTGTCAGAAGAGCGATAGAAAACATCGAAGACGGCGTTCGTCCGGTAACAAGGGAGGATTACGTGGAACTGGTTTCTTTGCGTGTGAAATTTGATGCATTTACATTTCAAGGTGAAAAGCATAGGCAACACAGAGGCCTGGAGATGGGCTCACCACTCAGCGCCGTCATGGTTAGTTTCCATATGGAAACCTTGAAGACGGACAGATTTATTAGGATAATGGGAGGAGGTGCAGCTTGGTTTAGATTCGATGACGATGTGTTAGTAGTGGTTCCACAGAACACGGATATAAACAATAAGTTAAGAATGTTGAATGATGTGGATGGTCATATACAGTTACGGTGGAAGAAGAGAATGGAAAAATGGCTTTTTTAGACGGAATGATTTGGAGATCGGGTGAGAGTGCAAAATTTTCAGTCTATAGAAAGCCTACAAACAAAGACGACTTTGTTCATTATTTGTCTGCTCATAGTGAAAGGACTAAGACAGGTGTGTTGATTGGATTCTACCTGAGAGCTATTAGAATATGTAGCGAGGAGTATCTGGTGAACAAATTTGAATACATCAGAGAAGTGTTTGGAAAGTTAGGTTATCCTGAAGGATTAACAGTTAAACTAAAGAAAAAAGCAATTAATATATCAGAACGGCGTGGAGGTGAGACTGAAAATAATGTAGATAAAGAGTATATAACGGTTCCGCATTCAAGATGAGCCCAAATTATCGATAAATTCCTAAGAGGAGCGGGAGTTTATTTAGCAAAATTCTTCGTGGATAAAGATAGGCAATATGGTGAGGACGAAACAAAATGAATGTATTAATAAATGTAGTGTAGTTTAAGAGATTCCATGTAATGGCTGCTCTGTCGTTTATTGTGGGGAGTCAGGGCGTGGTTTACCAAAAAGACTACAGTATATGAACATCGATGTAGACGCGTGTCTGCTCTAACATCTAATTCACTCGTCTTGCACGCAGGTAGGTACGGACACCTGCCAAACTGGCAAGAAGCTAAGATCATTCATAAAGGACTAGATAAGGGGCTGAGGAAAGCAACTGAAGCTGCTTATATAACGTCAGGAAACGTGGTAAATCATAGAGGGATTTACGTATGTGTTTAGCCAAAATAACGGGAAAAATTATGGTGAAGTTAGCGGGAAGGGGACTCCAACAGTAACCAGCCAAACCTACTTCGTCCAGTAGGTTTGGAAAAGGTCGTCTGCATTTAAATATTGTGTTTAACTTATGTTGTCATTCTGTGTGAGCAAGGCTTTGTGCCGAAACGTAACGGAATATAACTCCATCTATTACACTGGTCAACACTCATTTTATTGCCAATCATATTAGAGTGATTTTGGGGTAACTTTGTGGTGCTGATTCTGAATATGACATCGGTTTTGCTAGATTGGCTCTAATTTATGAGATAATTGGTACTCCATTGAAACACGTAAAAATGCACAAAATTTAATGTTCAGGCGGAGCCTACTTACAAATCGCATTGAAATTGTCTCAAATCATACAAAAGTAAACACATGAAATACATAACGGCATTTTATTCGGTCTCACCATCTAGAATGTTCCGGTAGTTTCCCATATGCACGCGTTATGGTTACGTTTCCTATTAATTGAGGGTATTCATTATCTCAAGAACTAGAGCCAAATCGGAAAAACTACTTTCATTTTGGAATTCAGCAACCCCAAAATACCCTAAATTCGTACGAATTTCCTTGGCAACGAAAAAAAAAAGTTTTTTTGTTGACCTGTGTTATCTGTCTTTTTCTACCACCCTCAAACGTAACTATATATATATATATATATATATATATATATATATATATATATATATATATAATATATATATATATATAGTTACCAGCCCACTCTCGCACACGAGAGTGGGCTGAAAAGTAATGTCTCCACTCAAATAAATTTTAAATGGGTTGAAGGATTTTATCAAAGCCAAAGCAGATATGTACCTTAGAATTTATTCTTCAAAACGATACATTTACTTTTTTGTAAAATCACCCTCTACCTCTGTACATTTACGCCAACGATAAATTAGTTTTTTTAAATCCATCCCGCTAAAACTCGAAGCTATGACTACGAAACCAAAATTTCACAGCGGCTTTAACTTCTTCGTCAGACTCGTAGCTATTTCCATGGAGATGGCTTTTAAATTTAGGAAAGAGGTGAAAATCACATGGTGCTAAATCGGGGCTATATGGTGGATGCGGCAAGACGGTGAATTTGCGGGTCCTCAATTGCTTCTCGCGTTTGAACACTGGTGTGAGGCCGTGCGTTGTCATGGTGAGCAATGACTGCGTTTTTGTGGGTGCGAACCCTCCTGATCCGATTTTTCAACTTCTTCAGTTTCAATATAACGTGCGAGGTTGATTGCCGTCCCTCTTTCCGTAAAGTCTTCGAGAACAACAACACTGATGATATCCCAAAAAACAGTCATCATCACTTTTTCCAGCCGATTTTTTAACTTTAAATTTTTGTGCCGATATTCCATGGATTGCCGTTTATTTTCAAGGTCATAATGGTGGCCCACGTCTCGTCTCCTGTCACAATGCTGTGCAGAAATTCATCTTCATTTTCGATATCTTTGTAGATATCGAGCATTGCAGCAATTTCATTTTGTTTACTGCGACGATTTCAACGAATCAGTTCGGCAACGTAATTCCGATGAGACTCGTCGGTTGCCGTTACAGGCCTTACACTTCGCGATTTGTCTCGCAAATCTTCTTGCCCTACTTCTCCTTCTTTACACTGCCTCGCTCAACGTCCAACGGTACTCACATCAACATACTGTTTGCCGTACGCAGCTTGCACTCGCCGATGAATGTCTATGGGAGCAACACTTTCCGCGGTCAAAAATTCAATTACGGCTCGTTGCTTGAAGCGAACGTCTTTACTCCTTTCCATTGTAATCGATACTGAACCAACGTGTGGAGTGAGTGTAAGTTATATTAGGCTATAACACAAAACCGGTTTTATCTGGTTACCTCTACACAATCTGGAATGGGGGGGGATATGAAGTTACAATACAAAACCGGTTTTATCTGGCTACCTCTACACAATCCAGAATTATTCAAGTGGAGGCATTACTTTTCCGCACACCCTCGTGTATATATATAATATATTAATATAATATATATATAATACCTTCAACTGCAAAGAACACGCAGTATATAAAAACGTAAAGAAACGACGCTTGTATAGGAGATATTCCGCGCAAGACGAGAGAGAGAGAACGGAACAAATGAAAAAATGAGGTAACCACCTGGGAATCGAACCCGGGATCTTCCGATTGCCGGTCAGACGCGATACCATTACACCATGGACCTCACTCTTCCAAATGCCGTAATTCTTCTACATACCAGCGGGAGGTGCCCCCTTGGGGCATTGGTTTCTGCGAGTATGTAGAAGAATTACGGCATTTGGAAGAGTGAGGTCCATGGTGTAATGGTATCGCGTCTGACCGGCAATCGGAAGATCCCGGGTTCGATTCCCAGGTGGTTACCTCATTTTTTCATTTGTTCCGTTCTCTCTCTCTCGTCTTGCGCGGAATATCTCCTATACAAGCGTCGTTTCTTTACGATATATATATATATATATAAAAGACGTGACCAACGTTTCCCAAAAGCAGCAACAGAAAATTTTATTTTGTGAAAAGGAAAGGCAAAGATCAAAATAACATGTGGCAAAATAACGAAAAACTACAAATTGTTACAGTTATCTCCACTCTAGGAAGTGATTAAAGTGGTATTGCATTACTTGCGTCTTATCTTGCCCTAATGAACATACTTTGTCTGCAAAGTGCTGTTATGTGTTAATTAAATTCGGACATATTTAGACACCGTTGCATACGTTTATTTTTATTACGCGTGAGAATAATCTGAAATCCACATTATCAGCATTTACAAATTTCAAATTGTTATACTTACACAAAATCTTTATTAAATATAGCATTAACATGGTTAACTGGCGAAAATAAACATAAATAAAAGTCTTATATTCCAACCCCCCAAATTAATCATTTTCTTAACAGTACTGATTCGAGAAATAAAGGAATTATGTAGAGAACATCTGGGAACACTGGATCATTCATTAGTAAGTGTAACTACCAAAATGAAACCAATTTATTCACTGGTACTCGATGCCTACATCGTCCAACAGTTAAAAATTACGAATGCGCTTATCTCGATAAAAATAAATAAATAAAATAAACAGTGGACAAAAAGCAAAAACAAGTCTTTGTTCGTCTACGTAAGGCGTATGAAGAAAAAGGTGCTATAAAAGCAATATTGAACGACGCCCAAACGCGAGCAGATATGATAAGATATACGGAACTAGGATGAAGCTGATGACGAGGCGAGAATATGCATATCATTCAGATTGGAAAGAAAGTAAAAATATTACTCGTACACGGAAATATTGAATCTGAAGAGTATTGGATCTGACGAGAATACCTCACACGAAATAGAGACAAAAGATAAAAAACGGGTAAAATTCACGAAAAAAAAACTTCGAAGCGGAGAGGTGTTCTAAAGGGTCACTCGAAACAAATGTATATGACAAAGAGTGAAGAAAAGGAAAAAAAGAGGAGGCAACAAACGTGGGATACAGCAAATATTGTTCCATATATAAACATCCAAAGTGATTTTTCAACACGATCTGTTCATACGGTAAATTTACAACTGCAGCTATTTTCATCCACATATATGTAATTTCTACTATGACAAAAGAACTCTTTAAATTTAGCGTCTCTATCTTCACAGCGAATGGATGAGTAGGAAAGATTACCAAGAAGCAACGGTATTGTTATCACCAAAAGGAGCGGCAAATCAATAAGGAAAACGCTTTTTATAAAGGAATAAACGTATAAACCTTTTTACCAGAATAGATCAGAACCCCAATACACATACAAACATTTTTTTTATTGCAGGAAAAGGGGGCCAAGGGCGAATGCCCGCAACCCCCTCCGTCCCCCTACAGAGGAAGAAAAGAGCCAAAATCAAGGTCCAAGGTTTTCGAGATGACTGGACACACTGCGTTTGAAAGATTGGAGGAAAGATAGGGGGAAAGATGGATTGAGGAAGATTGTTCCAGAGTTGACCGGTTCAGTAGATGAAAGATTGAAAATACCGATTAACTCTTGCGTTAGAGAGTTGGACAGAAAAGGAATGAAAATGTGTAGAAAATCTGGTACTGCGTGCTCTCCTTAAAGGAGGAGGCATGCACTTAGAGAGTTCAGAGGAGCAATGTCCGTTATAATAGCGATAGCAGAGGGAGTGAGGCAACATTGAGACGAAAAGAGAGGGATTGAAGACAGTAAGAGGTGGGAAATTGATGAGACAAAAAGCCTTTGATTCCATCCGGTCAAGTAGAGTTGTGTGGGTTGAGCCAGCCCACACATGAGAAGCGTACTCCATACAGGTGCGGATAAAACCCCTATACAGAGACAGAAACTGAGTTGGGGGTGAAGAAACTGCGGAGCCAGTACAGTACACCTAACATCTTAGAAGCGGTTTTAGAAAGAGTGTGATCTTTCCAGAATCACCTCCGTGATGCACTCAGCAGACCCGGAGGGGGCCCGGTGGCCACTAAAGCAGTAATCATTGTATGCGAAATCAGAGTAGTATTGCCTAAGGGCCTCCCAATCAGCGGCGCCGAGACGAGGATCCAAAGGCCAAAGTGGAACAAGAGGACAGGAAACAGATATAAGATCGTGGTTGGAGGAGCCCAACGAATAAAAAAGTTTCACAGAGTAAGAAGGGTGAGTTGTGAGAAATAAATCCAAAATGTTGGGCCTATCTCCAAGGCAATCGGGGATACTTGTAGGGTGCTACACAATCTACGCTAGGTCATTCAGGATAGAGAAGTTGTAAGCTAGTTCACCAGGAAGTGAGGTATGGTAGTCAGAGAGTTTACGATAGTCAGTAGAATTAGGAGAAAGTCAGACAGCACAAATGTATTTAGTTTGAGATCGGTAAGTAAACCGTAACCAGAGGGTATAGAATTCAGAGGACTCACGTTCAGGAATACGAGAGCAAGTTAGGTCGTTGCATACAGATACGCAACATCCAACTTTGGAGTGAAATTCAGTATGGATAAAATGGGAGGGTACAGAAAAGGGGTTGCTGTCAGTCTTCCCAGACACCTTATTTTCAGTGAGGAAGAAATGGTGATGTTTAGAGGAAGAGAGAATGCCACGAATGTTGCAGAAGTTTATGAAAAGTGAATCAGGCAGAGGCGCAGCACATCTCGAATCAGCAGTAACAGAACCAGCCCCGCTGCCGGGTCTGCGTTCCGGGCATTTGGCCCTTCATCAACGAAACCACTTAATTTATAATGCTTCCTACGATACAAAGCAGCAAAATATAAACTACCAACAGTGGCACTCTTCACTACATCCGTAACACTTTCCCCGTTAGGCTCAGCAGTCAATTCGCAAGCATCGAAAATAAAATAAAACAAACTAAATACATACATAGAAATCATCGATGCTAAATTGAAATAAAACTAAAGTCAACACATGAAACGGAGGAGTAATTAATCTCTCACAGTATAAGAGCGAGAGAGAAAATGGAAAAAGTCACTTAACTCATCTCTATATATACCAATCGTTTCCATTTAACATGCGCAAATATACAGGAATTATATAGATAGAGGATATATTACAAGTTACAATGTCGACAACAATTTATTGTTAAGGAAATAAATATGGACATACTCTGTTCACTAATGACACATCTCTATATAAAGGTGAAACTAAATATGAAAATTGTACCGAAGACGGGCCGGCCACCCCCTTTTAATTGATTCCAATCACTTTCTTGGAGATATGGGACATGTTACCTGTACTAAAACTGAAATAGAAATATATATATATATATATATATATATATATATATATATTCAAGTATATAGGAAAGATAGGTTAGCTAGAAAAGAATGATGATGATGACGATGATTGTGTAGACGAATATCTTAAAAACAACTACACGAACGCTAGTATCATTAAAAAACAAGTCAAAGAACTCAGTTAAGGTATTTATATTGGAAATTAATTAATTAAATCTGCTAATCGTAAATGCTTACAGATCCCTAAAAGCATCGGAAAATGATTTTAAATTTGCCGCAAATGAAATTCAAAATACATTAAGATCTCTGATGGTCCCAGTTTCAATCATTTTGATATGGGGAGACTTTAATTTTCCTTTCAGCGGGAAGAGAAAATAATGATGTGTTTTAAGTAAAACAAATCAGCGTATTGTTTCAAAGGAAGCCCGAATCCAAGCACAGTTGTTGTTGAAACATATGGAGAAATATATGATTACTCAAGAAATCACAGAGAACACGAAAAAAGAATGCGTTAGACTTGTTTATGATGCAATGTACTGAATTAAAATACAAAACTTAATTTGATTATTTTAATGAAAACCAAGTTGTTATTGTATTCAGGAAAGCATATAATGTTTCGAGCAGATGATATGCTTAAAATGGACCATCAACTATGGGCATTTTAGAACGGCGGGTTTGTGTAAAGGCGTAGAAATGGCCAAAGCCCAGGTGTTTCATAGGTGCGCTTGCGAGTTGTGTTTGTGTTTACAATGCAGAATTAATGTGATTATTGTTTAGAAGATACAATGTCTCTCCCTAAAATTTTTATTTAAAATTACTAGCTCCCTCTCGTCCCATACCCTTAATCATACGTTTTCAAAACATATATAAAAATAAAATATAAAGAAAGGAAACGTGTCGTTCATTGTGCCCATTATAAATGCAGGAGTCCAGTCATTAACTCGTCAACGCTGCCATTTCAAGTAAACAGAATTTAAAAATCAGTTGAAAAAGAATGTAACTGGAAATAAATTAGAACAGAGCAGGGTTGGTTGATTTAAATCAAATGATTTTTTGAAAGAAAATCACTGATTTAAATCAGTATATGAATAAAAATAAAAAAACGATAAAACGCGAAAAACTACTAAATAATTCACTACAGTATAGGTAATACAAAAAGAATGGTAATTAACTTTGCTGTTTATTTTTCACTAAAACAAGGTTATAATAGAATTTACTTACAGTTCTATTGATTATAGTGAAAATTAAGATATCCGTGTTAACTTTTTTAAACATTAATTAAAATTCTAATGGCCACTGGCCTAAAGTAAATAAACATTTGTAGAACATATTTATTATTTCTATAAAGCATCAATAATTAATTTCAATTTTTATTCCACTGATTTGATATAAAACAAATATTTCATTTCTAGAAGACATTTAAGATCATCTGGTCATGATGTTTAATTTGCTGACCCAAAGCAAATAATTATGGAGTTAAAACTTAATTAAAAAATATAAATATTTCTAAAGTGTGGTGGAGCACTGACAGCTGTGCAAGTTTCAACAGGATAGTACAAAGGAGTGTCTGATAAACATGTCACAACATGGTATACTATCTTCTCAGAATACACCAGAGCAGTGGTGGGCGCAGTTTTCAGTGTCGAGGGTGACTTTCAATCTAGATATTTACCGACGGGCTAACAATAATATATATCAAGTTTATATATACATACGGTATAATTTAGAAATATCTTATAAAAAGGCATCGATTGAAGTAAAGCAAAAAATATGAAAAGTAAGATACGTAGTTTTGTTGCTTAAATTCCAAATTAACATTTATATATTTATTCATTTTGACAAATTCAAACATCTAGGTTGCAGCTGATCAGCCAGTAATTTATAATTTGGCGTGAAAATCATAAATGCTTGAAAATGTTGATTCGCGCAAATATGTTGATGCAAAATATGCATTCAGCATTAATGCAATTTCCTTCATATTTGGAAGGAATGATTTTGATTTTGAATAATTACATAAAATGAAGTCGGGTCTGTAATATTAATCAGAAATGGCCTCGAGGGTGACTCCAAACCTTCCTGAGGGCTACCGAATGGCCACCCCTGCACTAGAGAATATATGTATAAATAAATATGCCAAAAATATTTTCTCAAATGGGAATAAAGAGAAAAAAACAATTAAATGAAGAAACACAAAAAAGGAATGATATAAAGTAAGTCCTCATAGCCTAACTTGCAATTTTACAGAACTTTACATTTCTTATCCAACCTCAAAGACGACTTAGCTGTTTAAACAGCTAATACAATAGTTTGCTTCAATTACTTATGTTATTAGTGCTACAGGAACTTATAGGAATGAAAAGGATCTTTTGTGACTTGTTGTTTCAGTGTATCTTGAACATGGAGGAAAAAATCAAATAAATCTGATTTTTTTTTTTTTTTAATAAAAAAAAAGCACCAACCCTGAAACAGAGTGAATAGAGAATGGAAATAGAATACATAATGCAGTACAGTACGATATATGAGTATTATTATACAGGGTATCCTATAAGTCCAATCTCATAGGAAAATTTATTTTAAATTAAATTTACAAAAGTAATACATCAGAACAGAATGAGGAAAAGGAGGAGGCCTTTTCCTCACGAGTTTAACTCAATTCCATATTAGCCATTCCGTGTTATTCTACCTGCGACCAAAAAAAAGGTCCCAAAGCAAGACATCAGTTTGAACATTTGTTTTAGTTCTAATGTACTACTTTTGTAAATTTAAAATAATTTTCTTATGAGACTGGACTTATGGGACACCCTGTATATAAATAAAAAAGTTATTACAGTCATTACACTGACGAATAACGGCGAACAACACAGAACAGAAATTTTTGACCATATAACCTAATACAAGTGCAAATGAAATTACTTGAAAATGAACATAATAGCCAACTCAAAAGATAAGTAAACAATATTTGAACGATTGAATGTAAATTCGAACCAAATTAACTGGCAACTCACAAATGAATGCAAAAATAAAAGAAATTAACTAAAAAGTTTTACTTAAAGGTAACGCGTCAGAAGGATTCCTATCAATAATATACGAGTACATAACCAAAAATGCCTAACAAAAGAAAAGAGGGTAAAGTAGAAAGAAAAACAAGAACATTTTCACAATAAAGAAGTATATAAGCAAATGCAGAATGAGAAAAAAAAGAGAGAGTGAAATAGGGATAAACTTAAAAAAAAATTGCCTTCAAAAATCTTTTATAAAGAATATAAAACAGCAAAAAATAGCCTTAAAAAATTTGAAATATTTTTACGCTTCAGCAGATGGAAACGAACTGGACTCTTAAAAACATAATAATAGAGATTATATGAATACTCGCCGTTCAATGCCACTCCCATTTCCATTCTTTTGGCCGAATTAAGAATACACAAAGTGAGAAATCCAGATTTAAGAAAGAGTTTCTTCATTTGAAAAAGAATATGATTCCCATTGGCGGTAAAGGCGCCAAATGAGAATGGCAAATATTTCCTAACCTAACTAAACTCAATCTAACCTAACATTAGCCATCCTATCCTAACCTAGACTAAAGTGGGAAAGCCGTGGATGAGAATGAGAATGAAATGGGAATAGATCAACTTCAGAATTGACTCCTTCGGGATTCTCACTCGCAGATTTCCTCTCACCCTTGGGAAAGGTTGAAATGGGAATGACATTGAGGAGGAGGAGGAGGATGCCGATTATTTACGTAACCCAAAAGAAATAAGCGAAGTGCTTAAGTGACGTATTTAATTCAGTATTTAATCCGCCTAAACTTGATGTAAAGATAAAAAATCCAAATGCACTTTTCCGAAACCGATGCGTAAGAACTAAGAGCGACTGATTCGAGTGCGAGAGACATAATGCGCTATTTAAACTTAGAGACAATCCAACCCCAGAAACTGATCCGTGGAATGCAAAGTTTCTGAAGAAGTGAAAAAAGAAACGAGGCGAAGCCCTTATACATATACAATGTATAACATTATAGTCATATACAATGCTCAATTCTCAAAAGTGCGGGAAGGAAACAACGTATCGCGCTCAATGAAACTCTACAAAGAACCTTTACATCTTATACGCATCCTATTTTGTTGTCAGTATTAGGTCGTATCTTGCCGTCAGTATTAGGTTATATTTTGGTGTCGGTATTATGTCATATTATTCTGTCAGTATTGGGTCTTATTTTGTTCGTTATACCCGCGCACGATTACACCACGGACCTAATGGGTAAAATCTTGAAACTCGCCGACAATGGTAAAATAGGACGTAAAGCAACTGGTATTTGAGATAGAGAAAAAAATTCACAACGACATGATCAAAATAGTAGTAGTAGTAGTATGGTCGAAGAAATGGGCCGAATGAGCAAAAGAAATTTAATATAGAAAAGTGTATAATTATGCATTTTAGATCGAGTAATTTAAGAGTCAAAATACAAAATGTTTACGAGATATCGGAAGAGAAAGATTTTGAGGATGTTCGTCACAAAGGACTTAAAAAAGGTGAAAAGCGGTGTGTAGAACTTAGACTATAAATCAAAAGTTAGAATTATACCGTTATATCAATCACTTACAAGATTTCAGTTGGAGCATGCGGTTTAGTTTTGGTTTCCTTACGTGTCTTAATCAGGGCTGTGCGGGTCTATCACTTTCGGGTCAAATCCGGGTCTGGGTCATTTTTCTAATTTACTTTCCGGTCCTGGTGCGGGTCCGGGTCAGACCCGAAAATTCACTTTCAGGTCCTGTCGGGTCTTTCAGTATATGACCCGGGTCTGAGTCGGGTCCATTATTAAAAATGTAATAATTATAATCTGGTATAGGATAGGTGATAAGACTGCTACCGTAGCTATCATACATTAACATGTTTTCTGAAACATAGTAAAACATTAATGGCTATACGGTAGTAGCCTAACCATATATATTAATTGATCCGATTTTGGAAATGTTTGAAAGTAGGTGTATTAATTGTATTAATATTTAATAGTAACTAGGTATAGTTATACAATAATATACATGCATTGCTAAGGGGCAAAGTACGATGTATGATTGCTCTCTTCAGCCTCCTTATTCTAAATTTTAATTAATTTTGTGAAAACAAATTCTATATTTTTTTGAGTGAACTCAAATGGAAATTATCATCGTGCATTAAAATTAAATACTTTGTTTATCTTAAAATACAAAAATAAAACCGATAACATGAAATAATTAAAGTAATTTGGTAGTAATATTGTCTTTATATTTTGAGAGCAACATATTCTGTGAACTCCTTTAAAACAGATATTGATATAGCGGCATAGCCTATACTTATTTCTATTAGAATCTAGATTGAAAATTGTGGCAAGACAGGAAAGAGATTTCTGAATTTTTAACTGATTTTTTTTTATTTTGAATATACACAGTGTGTGTATATATATAATATATATATATATATATATATATATATATAATATATATATATATATATATATATATATATGCGCTTCTTAACTGAAATTTTTTATTAGGACTATTCTACACTATTTTATTTGAGAAGACTTTATTCCCCAACACCGTTCGATCGCAAACACAATACTGCGTCTAATAATGATTGCGAAAGAGAATTTCTTTGCGGGTTCAGAATGAAGCTTAGAGCGGAGAACAATCTTTCAACGCTAACTTGTGTGCACGGAGTAGACAATGCTACCAAGGCTGCCTGTTTTAATTCTCCTCCCATTTCCATCCACCATTTAATGGGATCTTGATGGATCAGTTTCCCAGCTGAATCTCTCTTTTTCGCGAGGTGAGGACATTTTTCAAACTGTATCACACCTGCATCAAACTTCGCACTCAGTGACACAATTTGAATTCGTCCTTCTTCTGGAGAAGTCTTTCCTTTTGTCGCAATTCTTTTTTAATTCACAAATGAACACTAAAATATATTAGGATTAGGCTATTCTTCCGCCACCGTTAACTCTCCACTTCCAGTGAGTCATTTGGAGGGTGGAGTGATAATTCAGTACATTATTGCCAAATCTAAAGGCGCACATAAATTTTGTAAACTAAAAACCCGGCTGTGCGGGTCCTTCACTTTCGGGTCGGGTCTGGGTCTGGGTCAATTTTTAAATTCATTTTCAGGTCCGGGTCCGGGTCTTTTTTCTAATTCACTATTGGGTCCGGGTCTTATCTCACTTTCGGGTTAAACCCGGGTCTGGTTCTGACCTGCCAACCCTGGTCTTAATATACACTTAAAAAAAAAAATGTAAACAAGAATTTGTTGGACTATTCGTTCACAATCATGAAGCCCAGTTTTTGTTAAAAGTGAACAACCAAATAGATGATTGTACTTCAAAATAAGTGTGGTATAAATTGAACATAAAACTATATTTACTTTATATTAATATTTTTTAATTTTCCACATGGCGTCATGCCCAATTCCAATTTTTTGTTATCTCATACAGCATCCAGTGTTGAAAGCCATAGTATTTTGTCCTCCTTTTAACTGACTGTAAAAAATGTCCATGTTCTGCAATGTCTAAAAAGATTTGGCAAATAACGCTAACCTGTCAATAGAGCATAAAATTGGCTGGCAAATAGCAATTCAATTACACACACACACACAAATATATATAATATATATATATCCCACCCCACTGCTGCCAGGTTTGTTTACAAAGTGGTTGGTAGATAAATGGGTACCCTGAGTGGCCTAGTGGTTAAGACGCTGGGCTACTGGTGGGGCGTGGTTCGGATTCCACGTTAAACTGTAGGTCGAAGGTGGAGTGAAAAGCTTGACCTTCGTCAGAATGAACAATTCGGGCCGAATGTAACCAAAGGTTATATATATATATATACATATATATATATATATATATATATATGCTTGTACCCTGTGGTGAATGGACGTGTTGTTTTGCTCTCTCTATTTAATACCCAAATTAGAAGGGAATAATCTACTCGGCGGTTTATTCTGTTTGCACCCGAAAGTGTATAAAGTATCAGTGAATCCGTGCATATAAATTATAAAGTGAAAAATTCATTAAAATTAAGAAAGTGCAATACAGTTTACATAATTTATCACCAATTTTAACGTATACAGGGTGTCTCAAAAGTCACTATCTATTTTGAAAAATAATGGGAATTACGAAAAACTGGTTTAAGACATGAAAAAATATTTATTTCAAAGTAAGTGCCACAAAGAATTAGTGCTATTTATTTATCTGTCTCCACATGGCGACCATCAGTGTCTCTACAGAGCTCAAAGCGATAAGTTGTTTCCCGGAACACACTTTCAGCATTTGAGGTGTTATTTTCTGAACTGCATCGGTAATACGATTTCGAAGTTCGGCTACATCACTAATTCTTCTACCAGTGTACACCTTAGACTTAATGAAACCCCAGGCGAAAAAATCTAATGGTGTTAAATCGGGTGAACGTGCTGCCCATGGTTGTGTTCCTCCACGACCAATCCAGCGACCGGGGAAGCGTCTGTCAAGATAATCACGTACAATTATTGCATAATGGCACGGTGCTCCATCCTGCTGAAAAACTACTGTGTCAAGAATGCCATCTGTAAGAAGTTGAGGTTCGAGGAATTGTTCAAGCATGTCAAAATAATAAACCAATTAACTTTTTTTAAATACACAAATTTGCACCAGAAGTACATATCTTTATGCCAGCATAGCATTTTTTAAAAAAACATCTAATGTCACCGAAATAGATAGTGACTTTTGAGACACCCTGTATATTCAAAACGAAACACGGTTGGCATTCGAGAAAGTCTGAAACAAAGCAGGAAAAAGGTCATAAAACGCAAAGGTGAGAAAACCCTCGACCATCGAAAGGAAAGAAACAGGAATAAAAAAAATAAATAAATAAAGAATTTGTGTGGGTATTTCTTCTTACGCTAATTAAGGAATAGCATGGATATGGGTCAAATTCTCACTTAATCTGTAATTTGTGCAATTTAGTAACAACGGAAAGCCTAGCGATTAGATGTGATTTCTGCCAACGATTAAACGACTTTAACTGCATGAATTGGAATGATAGGGAAATAACTCTTCTCTCGAACGCGAAACACGTCGTGGGGATCAAATTTCTATGTGGCGCGTGTAAACAGACCGTAAATTCTTTCGCGGTCTTTAAAGAAATGGAGATAGCAGAACGAAATAATGGGGACACATGGGTCCGGAATGGTCCCAACGAAAAACAGGGTGGATGAGAGAGAATACGAAATAACGAATAACAGCATAATAACGAACGACAATTTAATAACAAATAACGATATAAACAATATAATACGGAAGGAAGACATAGATGAAAGGAAAGAAATAAGTAAAAGTGGCGAAGTAGACAAACGGTCCAACGAGCGAAATGATAAAAAGATAACTAAAAACGTAGAAAATAAACAGCCAAAGAAAAATAATGATAATGCCAAAACTAAGAACTTGGAAAATAATAAGAAAGAAAGCAGAAGCGAAGAAAATATCGTATGCAAATACTACGCGAAAGGAAACTGCAGATATCGGGATGGGCAATGTATATATGCACATCCCACATTATGCAAAATGCATTACACAAGTGGATACTGCAAGTTTGATAAGAAATGCATGTTCCACCATCTTACGGTCTGCAACACTTATGAAAGATATGGGAGTTGCAAATACGAAAAAAATGCCGATACCACCACCCTCAAAGGAACGCAACGAGGGAACAGAAAAAACGAACATCAAAGAAGAGTGCCAATTTTTTAGACGCAGCCAACACATTTCAGCTGCTAAATACTTCCAGCAATTACAAAACCAGCTGACAAATATAAATATAGAAATCCGAGAGCCGGACAGAAGGTACGAACAAAGGCACTTCATGCGTTATCGGGACAACAGGTACCGACAAAGATAAAAAGAGGTAAATTCTCGGAGGACCACAAGGCAACGAAACCGGCACCCCCATTGGAAAACAAATCGGAACCACCTGTATGCGAAAAAGAAAGAGAAAAAATAAAAATAATCCTAGCCAACATACAGGGCCTTAAATCAAACCATTCCACGAACAAAGTTGCATACCTGAAAGGACTCATGCAAGAAGCCGGAGCAGACTTTGCATGCCTCACGGAAACTCATCTAAAGGACTGCCAGGCGAACTGTGAAAATTGTGAGTCCTGTATTGACAAAAAAGAAATACAAATTGACAACTATAACATCCTCCGAGCCGACAGAACAGTGAGACGTAAAGGAGGATGTGCTATTTACACACGCGAAAGGCACATAGCAGAAATGGCTATAAGTACCTCAAACAACTACGTAGAATGTGTAGCAGCAAAAATTGAAAAATTAAATATGGTACTAATTGTAATGTACAGACCCCCAAACACGCCAACCTCAAAATTTTCAGATTCCATTACAGAGGTAAGAAACTTAGTAAAAGATCTACACTCTCCAACCCCAAATATTTTCTCTGTGTGATTTTAATTTCCCATTCATGAAATATAAAAGGATAGGAAAAAATATATGTATACACCAGAACAAGGGGGCCACACGAGAAGACCAGGAGCAGGTAAAAATGCTACTAGCTTTAGCTGATGAATTTATGTTAACGCAAGAAATAACAGAAAACACAAGAAAAAACAACTGCCTAGATTTGGTATTCACAAACAACAGTAATCTAATTGATAATGTAGAAATATCCCCAACTATGATATCAGACCACACCATCATTGAAATAACAACTAATATAAAGGCAACAGGAAAGGAAAGAACACGCACAACAGAAAGAAGCAAATTCGAAATTTTTAATTTTCACTCCAAAGCTATAAACTGGGGAGATGTGACATCCAGCATGGAAGTAATAGATTGGAAAACCATTTTCGAGGCCAAGACAACGGAAGAGATGCTAATGACGTTAGAGGAGAAGACGTTAGAAATTGTGGAAAAACATGTCCCAAAGATACAACAAAGAGGAAAGAGAAGCAGGTTCGAAAGACAAAAGAGGGCATTGTTCCGAAAGAGAAAAAGAGTGACTGCAAAATTAAGTAATTGTAAAGATAACAATATCAGAAAAATATTAAATGATAAACTACAAAGAATCGATGTCGTCATACAGGAACTAATCGAGAAGCATACAGAAAAAGAAGATGACGCTCTTGAAGCGATAAAGGCTAACTCAAAGTACTTCTATAATTTCGCAAAAAGAAAGGCGAAAAACCATGCGACGATCGGACCTTTAAAAAATGAGAACAGTGATTTATCTGATGATCTAACAGAAGTATCTGAAATATTAAGAGCTCAGTATGAATCATCTTTCAGTATCCCAAAAACTGACAAATTGATATGCGATAGAAACGCGTTCTTTGAAGAAGAACCACAAGGGGAAAGTATAACGGATTTCGACTTTACGACGGATGATATTACACAAGCCATAGGGAAACTAAAAACACACTCAGCGGCAGGACCGGATAAATGGAATGCCACACTGATCAAAAACTGCAAGAATGCAATCGCTGAGCCCCTATACTGGATATGGAGACGATCATTAGACACGGGAGAAATACCGGGCATCCTGAAGAGCGCGAACATAGTCCCAATATATAAAGGAGGAGATCGATCCGAGGCCAAAAACTATAGGCCAGTGTCGCTTACATCTCATCTCACTAAAATATTTGAAAGAATAGTTAGACAGAAAATCTATGACTTTTTGGAAACTCAGAAAAAATTCAATGATAACCAACACGGGTTTCGGTCAGGCAGATCATGCCTATCACAACTAATGGAACACTACAACAACATTATTGATTCACTTGAAAGTAATGAAAACTATGATGTACTATACACAGACTTTGCTAAAGCGTTCGACAAGTGTGACCACGGAATCATAATAATACATAAACTGAAATATATGGGAATAACAGGAAAAGTAGGGAAATGGATATATAATTTCCTTAGTGAGCGGAGGCAAGTCGTTACAGTACAAGGAGTATCTTCATCAGAATCAGAGGTCCTCAGCTCAGTACCACAAGGAACAGTATTAGCTCCACTACTCTTCATAATCATGCTAACTGACATAGATGAGGACGTTACCAGAGACAGCACAGTAACATCCTTTGCGGATGACACAAAGATCAGTAAAAAATAAGAAACCCAGAAGACATAGGATCTCTACAAACCGACATAAACAAAATCTACAAGTGGACGGAAGACAACAATATGAAGTTTAACACCGAGAAATTTCAGCTATTACGGTATGAAAAAGAGAAGACCTAAAGTCCATGGAATATTATACCCCAAATGGACAGGAAATTCAGAGAAATTCCAGAGCAAAAGATTTAGGGTTGTAATGACAGATGATGCGAAATTTGAAACACAAAATAAGATAGCAGTAAACAGAGCAAAGAGAATAACGGGTCAGATATTGAGAACCTTTAAACGAAGGGATAGGAATGTAATGATTCCTCTACTGAAAACCCTGATAATACCCAAATTGGAATACTGCTCGGTCCTAACATCCCCATATAAAAAGAAGACATTAGACAGCTGGAGGGGATCCAAAGAAGCTTCACAGCCAAGATCAATGGGTGCAAAGAACTAAATTACTGGGAAAGGTTACGAGAACTAGACCTATATTCACTGGAAAGGAGAAGAGAGAGATACACCATTATTTACACTTGGAAAATAATGGAGAAACTAGTCCCTAATCTTACTCTGAATCCCATAACTCCCCAAACAACGGTGGAAAGTAGAAGCGGTAGACTGTGTCTTCCCAAATTGAAGGCGAGACAGGGAACATCCTTAACCCTGAAAGAAAATAGTTTTGTAGTGAGAGGACCAAAACTGTTTAATCAGTTGCCCAAAGACCTAAGAAACACGAAGGGAGTTGCAGTGGAAATCTTCAAAAGAAGACTAGACGCCTGGCTCAGAACAATCCCCGATAAACCGGGCGTACCTGGCTATGTGAGGTGGAGAGCGCAAGAATCCAACTCACTACTTCACCAGGCCAACTCGAGAGGAGGGGCGACAAGCTTGACCTTCACGAAATGAGAAGTCATCGCGCGGAACCTTTGTAAGGTTGTAAGGTATATATATATATATATATATATATATATATATACACACAGGGTGGTTCAAAAGTTACGCATCATAGGAATTTTCAGTGTTGACTATAATATATTATTTTTGTTCTTTTAGGTAGGGGATGGCTGCGAAATTAACAATAGGCGAGAGGGTGAGCTTGGATGAAAATAATTGCTAAAATAATGAGACAAAAACATTTTGCAGTAACTTTTAATATTTTTCATACTTATCTGATTTCCTATATAAACACACACACACACACACACACATGCAGTTTGATTACTTTCTGCGTGATCATTCCCTGACAACAGAGAAAATACTTTCTGTATTCTTTACTCTGCTTTTTATTCTGTCTCGAAATGAGCGCAAGAAAATTAATGTCAGCAGTATAATCAAGGTTTGCGCGTTTATTCCATTTCTGGACTACTACTTTCTGATTCGACTCAATTTGGGGTTAATTTGAAGTGAACTAGAATGACATAAACGTCCAGCAATATTAGTGAAATACCCGATTTTACGTTTTAAAAGTTTACAGACAGAAATTGTGATTCGAAAAATATGATACATTAAGTGGTAACTCAAATGTTACAAATCGCAATATTAAATTATGAATGAAAACATTACAAACTAAAATACAACAATTTTACAGTAAGTCATTTCTATGAACAGTATGTTCCATGACAGAAATTAAAGTAGACCGGTATGTTTACATAATACATATTAACAATACGGTACTATTACAACATATGGGACACGCAGTACATACATACAGCTTACACGTACAAGCTGCATCTGCAAAATGTCACACTATAGAAATTAATAATAAGTAATTATGCAGTTTTTCTGCTACATATCGGAACATGCGTGGCTAGTCGGAGGACTGCGATCGTTGTCCACGCTGGTGGCAACGACCTGTTCTCAAAGGCGGTAGGGTAGGTTCGACTGAAGGGATCATCACCGAGATCATGTCTCTTGCGGATGATCTGAAACTTAAGACAGACTGGGGAATGTTGATGGGTATTTTACCGCGGATGAAGCCAATGACCACGCGCTCAGTAAAGTCATTGGCCAGCATCAATGAGAGGGTGCAAGATGTGCATCCCACTGGGCGTGAGGTTTGTTGATCTCTTCGACGCGTTTTCGAGTAGGTGGACCTTTATCAGAGGGATGGTGTCCACCTCAATGTCAAGGGTAAAGGTGTGCTAGGCGCGCTGCTCGACCGGTACCTATACTGTATGGTGAGGTTAAGCCCGGGGGTTGATGACGGGGCCCCCACGGGGAGAGATGATCTTGAGCCGCTGGCGGACGTACCTTCAACTGAAGGTGCGTCCATGTACAGGTGGGTGACCCTCCTCCGTTGGAGGGGGCTCAGGCTCCTGCGAAAGTTGCCCCCCTTGTTGGTGAGGAGCTCTTCAACTCCCGACAGCCCTGGCTGTTCGGGAAACGGGTCGTGCTAGGGGACGGTCAGAATAGGGAAGGCCCCCTCCCTGCAGTGCTTTTTAATGCTAGGTCAATTAGGAATAAGTTTTGCGAGCTACGGGCGCTCTTAGCATCAGAATACCAGGATATCGTTGCTATCACCGAGTTCTGGATTCATACTGATCGTAGGGACTACGTTGGGGAGTTCGAGATTCCAGGTATAGAATGTTTCACAAGGACACACCCGTGGGGATGGGAGAGGGGTACTAATATACGTCATGGACACGTGAGTCCGGTTGACTGCCAGTTCCGATCGGAACGTGAGCTGCTTGGCGTCGATCTGAACTTGGGAGAGACGAACTATAGGTTAATCTTGTGTACAGACCTCCGCATCTCCTCCTCGAGGAGGATACAGCCCTGTACACCGAACTCCGTAGCCTGCTAGGGGATAGGGTGTGTGTAGTTTTAGGAGACTTCAACTGTCGCGGCACAAACTCGGAAGACAGGACTGCTGATGCCAAAGGGAGGCGAGCTGACTTGCTGATGAGAACTCCTGACTCAGTGGATCAATGGGTCTACACGAGGCGAAAGCGTCTAGACTGAGTGTTCACGACCAAAGACGATCTTGTCACTGGCCTTACCGTTGACGAATCGTTGGGCGGGAGTGATCACGGTTGATTAGGTTCTGTGTCTGCGTCCCTCGGGGAAGCGTAGTAACTCGAAAGGCAGTAAGCTCGATCTACGGCGGGCGGACTTTGTTGGCCCGGGATAGCGTAGTGAGATGGGTTAGAGGTCGGTGGCGGTGTTCAGGAAGTGTGGAGTGCAATCTGGGACCAGTTTAGGGTGCTGCAGTCTGCTACCATACCCTCAAAACCGGTCGCACCAGCTTCAACGCAGCCTAAGTGGTTCAGTCGGGACATAGCTTCGGCTATCCGAAATAGGAAAGCTGCATATAGGAGGGCGAAGGCCAATCGTTCCCATGAGAACACTGAGGCGTATGTCCGCCTGTGCAGGGGAGTGAAGGCGAAAGTTAGGCTAGCCAAACGTAACGAAGAACTCCGAGTGGTAAGTAAGCCTTTACAAGGGGAATCCTAAGGAGTTCTTCAGTTATGTCAATAGTAGAAAGCCCATTAGAAACATGATAGGCCCGTTAAAGGACCCAACGGCGCGCTGCGGACCTCCGACGCGGACCTCGCTAATGTGCTGAATGAGTACTTTGCGGGTGTTCACCAGGGAGGACACTCGCGTCATCCCCGAGCCAGGCGTCAGGCACGAAGGTGCTGGCCTGGATAGTTCGGTGTACCGCGACAGTCGTTGCCGATAGAAGAGACAAACTGAGCGCGTTTAAGGCTCCTGGGCCAGACCAGCTCCTCCCCAGTCTTGCGGAAAGTGCGCGACCGGGTGGCTCCCCACCTGGCTACGGTCTTCAACAAATCGTTGGAGACGGGCCAGGTGCCTGGTGACTGGAGGGAAGCCAACGTGACCCCTATTAAGAAAGGGGACCACGAAAGTCCAGGGAACTATTGTCCATTAGTCTCACTTCGGTTGTAGGTAAATTATTAGAGGGGATAATAGCGGATAGGATCGTTGACCATTTGGATTCCTACAAGCTGCTTGGAGATTCCCAACATGAGTTTAGGCGGCATAGGTCGTGTCTCACCAACTTGTTCGAGTTTTTCCACGTCATGTGGAGTGAGTACGATAAGAGTTGGATGATACTTTATCTCGACTTTCAGAAAGCTTTTGATAAGGTACCTCACCGCCGGGTAATGACTAAAGTCCGCGAGCTGGGTATCGGTGGGGAAGTAGGTAGTTCGATTGGAAACTGGCTGAAGAATAGGCAGCAGAGGGTTGTAATTAAAGGGGCCTCGGTCACTAGCGGGGTTCCTCAGGGTTCCGTTTTAGGGCCACTCTTATTTATCATTTACATAAATGATATCGACGCTGGCATCGTCAGTCGGATCGCCAAATTCGCTGATGACACCAAGCTTGGGGGCAATGTTGGAGCTCCCGAAGCGATCGAGCAACTGCATGCGGACCTACGTAGGATAGGAGAGTGGTCCGAAAAAATGGCAAATGCCATTTAACCTGGGTATGCAAGGTCATGCATATTGGCTACGCCAATCCCAAGTCGGACTACTCCATGTTGGGGAGTAATATCGCGGCCATTGGTTTGGAAAAGGACTTGGGTGTGCTAATTAGCAGGCGACCTTAAGTTTACGGAACAGTGCGTAGAGGTGGAAAAGAAAGCCCAGAAGCTGTTGGGTTATATCAGGAGGCAATTTTGATTTCGGAATAAGGAGATTGTGCTCTCTCTGTACAATTCCCTGTTTCGGCCGCACCGCAATATGCTGTGCAGTTTTGGTCGCCCACCCTCAGGAAAGATATTGACCGCCTGGAGCGAGTCCAGGCGAGGGCCACAAAGTTAATCCCTTCCGTTTGGCATATGGGCTACAATCGACGCTTACGCGCCCTGAATTTGTTTTCGCTGGAAACTCTCTGGCTGCACGGTCAACTCATCGAGGTTTACAAGCTCTTACACGGGTTCAACGCTGTCGATTTTAGAAGCATTTTTAGTTTAAATAACTCTAACTCGCAGCAATAGTTGGAAGTTGGATTTGAAACGGTTTAGCACTAGTGTGTCTGGGAATTACTTTACCTATAAGATCTGTGACACGTGGAACAGGTTACCTTCAGAAGTTGTGAACAGTTCCTCTGTGGATCAGTTCAAGAAAAGGTTAGACCGAATTTTGCACACTATTTGAGGGTGTAGGAATTTCCCATGGCACCCGGGTGTTCTCATTTAAACAAAACATGCTTCTAAAATCGACATCGTTAAACCCGTGTAACAGCTTGAAAACCTCGATGAGTTGACCGCGCAGCATCCAAGTTTCCAGACAGACAAAGAGAGAGAGAGAGAGGAGAGAGAGAGAGAGAGAGAGAGAGAGAGAGAGAGAGAGAGCTCATGAGGTAAAAAGTGAAGCCATTAAAATACAAACTGCTATTAAATTGACACTATAGCGTAAAACGTAATGCGAAAATCCTTTTTATATTTTAACGTTTTAAATTTTACGTTTAAAATTGAACTATCATTCATTTTAGCGAGAAAACGTTTTGCACTGGAATTATCTACTATAATAACGGGCGTTGAAAACAATTAAGAAACGGAATTGCTTTAATTAACTTTCTCAGATTGCGTAACATACCTCAATCTCAATTAAGGAGACGATGCATATTTCATAAATATCGTAAATCATACAGACGAATGAAAATCCTTGTGGAGGTATGATAAATATCCCTGAAGAGGGGTCACAAACTGGCACGGTGCTCAAACCAACTACCGCGGCCCATTCGCAAATTCCTGGATATTATTACCAGCATCATCGGTAGTCGAACCCGACCTCAGTGTCTTCACTTCACTGATAGAGAAATGGTATTACCCACTGGGTTCTGGCGTACGATCCTGTAATGGGTTCTGGCGTACGATCCTGTAATGGGTTCTGGCGTACGATCCTGTAATGTTGTAATTGGCTCGAAATATTTCTTATATTCGAAGGTTGAATACGTCTCCAATATTTTAGAGAATCCAGAAATTCTTTTTTTAAAAAAAAGAAGCTTTTACGAGATAATAATTCCATATAAAAATCTTTAATAGGTTGAAATCTTATCTCTTACGTCATTAACGAGATTGAAAATTTGCACAAATTTAATATAATAATGATTAATGTCAAATATAAAATATGTTCAGGTTATTGAAGGAGGTTTTCGCCGATATTTTGTTTGACTTCAAATATTTTTCTTTAATCAGTTTAATTGGTTATAGGATGTTAGAGGATATTAATCAAATAAATTCATGAAAACAAAATTATATTTTATTTTATTATTTATTTATGTATTCCTTCTGCCTTAATTTTTACTGAAATGTTTGAATGAAACAAATCTACATTCGTGTAACAGTAATAAGGGTCAGAAACTGACACAGCGCTCAGACCAGGCTAATGCGGCTCATTGCGCTGCATTCTCGATTATCATTAGCCAGTACCATCGAGAGTCGAACGCTCGACCCCTTGTCTTCATTTCGCTCATAGGGAAACCTACTGAGCGACGAGCGCTGGCTTATTTTCGCGTATAGCGTCCAATACGATAAAACGAATAAGAAGATATAAATATTTACATCTTTTCAATAGCTTTAAATAAAGAAGGCAATGAAGGATTACTTACTTCGAGGTAACACGCGTGAACAGTTAACTGGAGGAGACATTACGCAGTCCTTATAATCAATATGACGCTTGGTTTTGATGCCAACAGGAAAAGAACAAAAAAGGTTTGGAGTAATAAAGAAACGGGTATATATTACATTCAGCAACAAAAGAAACGGAAAATAATACACTATTCAATATACAGGGTGTCCCATAAGTCCGGTCTTATAGGAAAATTTATTTTAAGTTAAATTTACAAAAGTAATACATTAGAACTATAACAAATGTTCAAAATGATGTCTTGTTTTGAGACCAATTTTTTTGGTTGCGGATAGAATAACAATGGCTAATATGGAAGTGAGTTACACTCGTGAGGAAAAGGCCTCCGGAGGCCTTTTCCTCATGAGTCTAACTCACATCCATATTACTTCACCCGCAACAAAAAAAAAAAAAGGTTCCAAGACAAGACATCATTTTGAACATTTGTTTTAGTTCTAATGTATTACTTTTGTAAATTTAAATTTAAATATTCCTATGAGACCGGACTTACGGACACCCTGTAAAATAGATAAAAATAAACGAACGAAACAATAGACATATTCGAAATACCGAGTCATTTTCTTCCATATTTCCCAAACCAAAACGTTCCTTTTTACAATCATTCCTTATTAAGAATTGAAGTAAGATTTAATGCGTGGACGCGGTTTAATTTCATTGTCAACACAACCTTTTTTCTTTTTCTTTTTTTTAAGATTTCATCGACAAATTAATAAAATGTGGAAATGTGCAGCCATTATTTACCTCTATAAATTGCTGGTTTTTTTTTTTGGTTTTTTTTTTACAATGCTCCCCTAAATCGTTTTTATTTTGTTCGTTATTTCAGTTAATTTGAAAATGAATCAAAAGAAGAATTCTTTGTCGATGATATTTTTTTAATTTCAATGATGTAAAACCACTTGCGTGTCGAAACCTCGTGTTTAGTCATCGTTCTTTAAAGACGTAAAAGTGAAAATAATTACGGAAACATCCACTTCATTTTTGGAAACTTTATATTTCAACCTTTTTATAGGTCGGGGTGGGTGTGTGTGTGTGTGTGGTGTGTGTGTGTGTGTGTATGGAATGTCATGCTTGAACACGCACGATTTTTCAAGAGGTGGTCGGTTCGAACCCTGGTGGGGGCGATTTTTTTCATCATGAAAAATCGTGCGTGTTCATGTGATATTCCATTTCTGGGACCCCAGTGTTACACCAGATAATTTCAATGAAGTGTTGGTCATTACTTCGAGTGCGGGAGGGTTAACAGGTAAAATGCCTCTGGACGCGAAAGCGTTATGCGTTTCCTCGGTTGTTTAAATATATGACAGATTGCGTTAACTTTCATCTCGTTGTAGTGTACTGGCTGGGGTCCTTACCTTCTGCTGGTGAGGTTGTGGGATCGAACCTTGGTGGGAGCGATCTCTATATATATATATATATAAGTGGTGGCACAACAGTATAGGTACAGAAATCGTATAGAAAACAAAATATTTGCTAGATATCTGTATTTAAATAAATTTTCAGGAGGAATAGGTATACTGTATACCAAATGTTCAAGACGATTTTTTGATGTTACGTTGCTAAACAACTTGAGTCAAGTTCAAAAATTAATTTAAACAAAATGTCGGACGTAAGATGATGATAATTAATCGATGATGCGAAACTACTTATCGATGCTTGACGCAATTTACGATTTACAGAATCGAATCCATCATACACGTTTCCAAAATGTTATCAATTTTTATATAAAATGAGGATGAAATAAAAATATGGTTATATTAAAATCCATTCGTGTTTTGGTATCTGTCTCTACCACAATGTTTCGTTACTTTTTTTTAATGTTACCAGCTTTGAACGTTATAAGGACACCCTTGTTAAATGGCCAACGGTGGGTTGAGTTTTTCCTATTATTGCTCAAAAGCTTTAAAAAGTAAAAGAACCCGAATGGAAATAACTACTTATCCGAGTGTATAAAATGAGTATATGTGAATATAAACCAAATTTTTTTAGGTAAAAATTATTTTGCAAACATATTTTAATTTTTCCATAAGCCGACTGAGTTATACCGTAAATCCTCAACCCAAAAGGCTTACCCCAAAATCGTTGAAATCCTGGAATTAGAAAAATCGAGTAAGAAGTATTCTCGCTCGTAAAAAGGCGTATTGGAGGGGATTTAACGCGGGTGCTCAAAATGATTAAAGTTTTTGATAATATCGATGCCGAAAAATATTTCGCCTTCAGAAATGCAGATACTGTAGAACTCGCGGTAATGGTCTGAAATTAGCCGGTAAACATTTTAATTCTAATGAAGCTGAACATTTTTCTTCAATTGTATCGTTAATTTGTGGACTGGATTGCCAACCAGCGTAGTTCAAAGTAATTCGGCCGAATTCTTTAAAAAGAGACTAGACGCTTATCTTTCCTAAACCCCAATTGGAAGCATTTGTTAGCGCGTAGAAGTATTGTAGAATTTTCCTCCTCTGTATTTTAAAGTTTTCACTTTATCTTTAAATTTCTTTCCTTCCTTTCAACCTCTCTTGCTTTGCTTTAAAACTTTCACTCGTCTTTAAATTTTCCTACATTTTTTAACCTTTCCCCCTACCCTAAACAGACAGCTCCGTTGGAACCAGCCGGTCTATTGCTGTTTGGTGTCCTTTGAATTCCCTTGTAAGTTGTCTAACTCGCTAAGCGATAAAACCACTTATCCGTAGTATGTTTACGGAAATACCATTCCAAACTTTTAATTACTGAGCAGTAATAAACAATTTTTAAACTACTTTTTTAAGATTTAATTATAATAATATAATAACGTAATCTTTATTGGTAAAAATAAATATTTCAATACTACAATAATTTTCAGGAAAAAGGGATTTATGCTTATTATATCATTTAACAGAATATATTTATTTATTTTACGTGATTGGTGGGTGCCACCAATTTGACCTTCGTGTGAAGAGAGATCATCGCACGGAACTCAAATGAGGTTCAATGAGCCGTAGTTTGGCCCTTTAGGCTTCACTGGGCTCTCAAATTAATTACGTGGTAAAAGCATTTCTTATATACGTGGTTAAGACTCGGTAGTATAAATACTCGTACAGTATTATTATTATTATTATTAATTATACTCGTAATTATTAATTATAATACAAAACAAATTTCGTAGTTATGATTATGTAATATATGATTAC
This sequence comes from Bathynomus jamesi, assembly GCA_023014485.1. Classification (NCBI taxonomy): domain Eukaryota; kingdom Metazoa; phylum Arthropoda; class Malacostraca; order Isopoda; family Cirolanidae; genus Bathynomus; species Bathynomus jamesi. The sequence goes on along the minus strand of JAJOZX010004985.1, from coordinate 85,809 downwards.
GCGTAAGATAAAACAAGGTTTATAATTATGTGGGGCAATTTCTTTAGGACGCACAAACAAACTTATAGTTGATATGAGAAATTAATTCTGTTAAGCAGTATGCATTAAATCTTAATCATAATAGTTATGAAACTAAGTGCAAAAAATTAAGTTTTACTTTTACTGCGAGTTAATGTAACATAAAAATAGTGATATACTAACATTTTGTTGGAGTGGTAATTAAATTATTCACTCAACAAACGTGTTATTTATTTATTTATTCCGCAAGAACAGGAACTACCATCATTAGCATATTAAAATAGAATATGTTCTCAATATTATACGCATTCTCATATCAACTTACTAAAGTACGTACTAATGCCATTAATGATAGCAGAAAATAGAACACCGAAAATGCGAGTTTCAATTATTCTGTCGAACCCTTTTATATATCAGGGTTGGCACCAAAGTGGGTAACCCACTTTTGCCCATCCGGGTTTAAAGAAAAACAACAACTTGGAACCCCACCCCCACCCCCCCACCGTATTTTGCCCATGTTGGTGGTTTTTTTCATATATTATTTTTATAATAATATTTCTTCTAAAATTAAAATCCTCTGTTCAATGAAAGTAAAAGAGTTGGACAACATTCCATGGTTACTTATATCGGGTGTTCCACTTAAAACCGGCCCGCTCGAGTACTCCAGCGGGCCGGTTTTAAGTGGAACACCCGTTATATATAGTATAATAATAATACCAGGTTGTAACATAAATTCTGCTCGATTAGAAAACGGACGATAGATAATAGAATAACCTCAAGATAATATGAAATAGTTTTAAAAATGTTGCAAAATACGCGTGGCGACAGGTTCGCACAGGTTTTATCACGATACAGAATGACTTAGGCTAATGAATATTTTCTTTGGTGTTTTTCATACACTTACAACGCCACGCCTACGATATTACAGTAATTGAAAAAACATGGAGCCCACGAAAGAGCATATTCGACATGTGATGCTGTATGAGTTCCATAAAGGATCTAACGCTAGTGAATCCGCAAAAAAACATTCAGAGTTTATGGAAATGATGTTGTGAGCGAATGGATGTGTAGGAGATGGTTTGAGAAGTTCAGAAATGGAGACTTCAGTCTGAAAGATTAATTATCAACGAACAGGACGACCAAATGAGTTAGATGAAGAGTTGCTGAAAGCAACAGTGGAGGAAAACCCAACGGTAACTGTAAGAGAACTCGGCTTGTAACTCGGCGTTAGCCATATGACTATTCATCGTCATTTGAAGCTGTTAGGAAAAGTAGTGAAGGTTGGAAAATGGGTTCCGCATGATTTGTCACGAGCGAATCTTCAACATCGAATCGATATTTGCACATCACTGCATTCTCGGCAACTGCAGGCACCGTTTTTGAATCGGATCGTCACTGGCGATGAAAAATGGGTCCTCTATAACAATATTAAGCGTCGACATCAGTGGCTTAGCCGTGAAACAAAGCCTGAACCTCAGCCAAGGAATGGACCCCATCCAAAGAAAATTTTGCTATGCGTTTGGTTTTGGTTTTGGGGATATGCAAGGAATTATTCATTTTGAGCCTCTGCCAGATAACCAAACAATCACAGCTGAAGTCTACTGCCAACTCCAACGACTGAAGATAGCATTACAAGAAAAACGTCCCGCATTAATTAATCGCAGAGGTGTTCTCTTTCATCAGGATAACGCGCGCCCTCACACTGCTCGAATCACCACTGCCCAATTGGAGGCATTTGGTTGGGAAAAAATGCCTCATCCACCTTATTCTCCGGACATCGCATCTTCAGACTACCATTTATTCAGAAGTCTGCAACACCACCTAGATCAGTGGTCGGCGAACAGGGGTAAATTACCCCAAATGGGGTACATTTAAAAATTTTGGGGGTAATGCGTGCGGTATGAGAGACACCATATGCAACAATTTTAAGAGCAATTGGCTTGTTTTTGTTTACTTTGAAGTCTGGGGGTAATTTCATTTTACTCAAATAGATTTTTGGGTAATACCCAAAAAAGTTCCCCGACCCATGACCTAGATGGACAAAAGTTGCAATCCAGGGAAGCTATCGAAAACGAAGTGATCGCTTTTTTTAACTCGAAACGAAGGGATTTCTTCGAACGTGGCATAAAAATTTGTCCTTATGTCATTTAATTTTTGTTCTGAATATATGTTACAACCTTATAATAATAATAATAATAATAATAATAATAATAATAATGACCAGTATTGAGTTATCATTGTGTATTTTGGTGCATTTTGGGGTATTATTTCTGGGTTTAATGTTACAAATTTAACTACTGGTACAGAAACCAGATGAGGGAATGTGACAACAAAGTTGACTTTTACTAGAGTTCAGTATTAGCTGTGTTTAAGAAAAGATACCCGTATGTTTTCTTCTCAATAATTCTGTACTTTAATTTAACCTCAGCCAAGTTCATGGCATTTTCCTATATTTTCTTGGTTTGAATATACTATATTACTTCATTTATGCACAGCAATTGGTATTTTGGTATTTCTTAATAAACTTGTATAGGTACAGTACTATGTACTCGTGTTTTATTATCATTTAAAAATTCTTTTTTTTTATATTATACAACATTGAAGCTAAGTTTAAGTTGAGGCTAAATTTATCATTATTAATAACTAAGTCGTATTTCAGTGAATAGAGGATTTTAATTTTGGCAGAAATATTATGATAAAAATAATATATACAATACCACTGATAATATATACAATACCATATACCAATTATAAAATACCACTTGATAGACAATGAGAGGAGGCAGATGCCTGTGTGTGTGTGTGTGTGTGTGTGTGTGTGATGCAGTTTATGGGTTCGGGGCCACAGTGCTAAGGTATCTGGGATTATCCCCTGTGTGAGGCACTTTCATATTTGGCAATTAAGATATGAGGAGTGATAATGAAGGCCAGGGCTGGATTAACCATTAGGCTAATAAAGCTCTGGCCTTAGGCCCTTGAGTTTAGGCCCTAATATTTATATCATAAACCCTAAATTACTAACCTTTGCAGAGGTGCCAAGTCTACCGCCCTGGCGGTAGAACTAACGCTTTTTGCCCGTTTTTGAGAATTTCTACCGTTCTACCGCTTTAGATGCGAAATCTGATTTGGCGGTAGATTTCGCATCTAAAGTGATAGAACGGTAGAAATTCTCAAAACCGGGGAAAAAGCGTTCGTTCTACCGCCACGGCGGTAGACTTGGCACCTCTGCCTTTGCCTAAAACCATGACTCTAATAACTGCTTTAACTTTCATCTTATTAGATGCATAAGCATCCTACACAATCATAATTTAGCTTGTACAAAAAATAGGTTGCTTAATTATTTAATAACATTTAAAAAAAACAACCCTGTTTTCCCCACTTTTATGCGGGATTTTTAGAAAAAATCCAAAAAAACCCGGGTTTGAAAAAACAAACGTTTCGGGAACAATGTTTCCCATCTTCAACGTATAAAAATAAATATGTTTATGTTTCTATTTAAACTGCGGTTTGTAAAACCAGATCACTAGCGGACATATGTACATAGTGCGATAACTTCCCCCTCATTGGCAATGATTACCCCTTTAATGGATGAACCCACCTGACCGCCTCTTTCACGCTCACATCAGTACGACTCGGATAACCATGTATGACGATGCATGGCCAATAAAATTTGTCTCGGTTATCATAGAAACGTTATCATTTTATCATATATTAAAGTATTTCATTTTGCGAATTGAATGGAATATTGACTCAACGTAACACGGACAAATTCAATTTTTTAGAATTGTAATTAGTTCTCTCCCCAATCTCAGTTAAAAGGTAAATAAAACCAATGAAAGATAAAATAATAAAATAGCTCGTCATTTCAAAATTCCTTCGTTCAAAAATGTTCGACGTTAATATTTGCGTTTTAACTCGGCGACGCTGCCAGCCGTTAACAAAGTAAACGAAATTAATTATTATTATACAATATATACAAATCATTATATGATAATTAAAGAGGAATTAAATTTGTACCCATGATATACTGCATATTATATATATATATATATATATATAGTATAAGAGAATGCCCGCTGAGCTTTGTGCAGCGAAAAAACCCCGAAACACAACCTAGGGGAAGACTGGGAGGGGCGTTACTAAAACTTTCCGTGTTTCTCCCTTAATCTGTATACTAAATTTGGTGCAGATTACCCTAGCCATTTAGCAGGGTTGGTCCGATTGGACTCGACCCAGTTGTCGCTAGTGGGATTTTTTTTAGAAAAAAAACCCAGCTGAAAACAAAACACATAACACCCATGCAGCTGGGTTTTTTTCGTTTTTTTTCGAAATAAATCAATGAGTCACTAATAAAATAATGTAATAGATTAATTCTTGCACAGTGATCATTACTGAAATACACTGAAAATATGAATCAATAAAAGATTCTCCATTCACACAACATGACTTGAGATATTATAACCATTTGAACATTTTATTTTCAAACAAATAGTATGTAAACTGCTAAATGAAAATACAAGAAGTGGTAAATAGTTATTTTTGTAAAAAAACTCTGTTATTAGCTCATTCTTATACTATTTGGTCATTGAAATATGAAAAGCCCGATAAAACCCAGGTGGGTTGTTTTTTTCAATAAAACCGGGGTTTTGCTAACTCTGCCATTTAGGCGTGTATAAACGAACAGACGACATCATCGTCATCATCACTACCTACCTATATACAGGGTGTTTCAGGAGGAAAGGTCAGTACTTCGGGAGTGATAGTATCGGTCATTGTGAGAAAAAAAGTTTATATGAACATGTGTCTAATGCTGAAGGTTACGGAGATAGAGCTGTTTGAATCTGATGCGCGCGCAGCTCTTCCTCCCCCCGCGGTGGTTCCATTCAATGGCCACCAGGGTCTCCAGACCTCTCTGTTATATTATTGTTTGTGGGGATGGATGAAAAGTCAAGTTTACAAAAGAAAGGTGGATACACGAGACGAATTGCTCGCGCGCATTTGGATGCTGCTGCCCGCATAAAGGAACGTGAAGATCAACTCAGACGACAACACGCGATCTTCGCACACGAGTTGCAAAGTGCATTGAGGTTGACGGTGGGATTTTCGAAAACGTATTGTAAACTGTAACAAATTTGTCATTTCTGTATCTGATACCATTCAAAATGCCAATGTTTTAACATTAAATGTTAGAAACAGTAATTGGTTTCTCTTTCTTGATTACCATTAACAATGCTTTTGTATATGTAGATTCAAACAGCTCTATCTCCGTAACCATTCAGAATTAGAACATGTTCATATGAACTTTTTTTCTCACAATGACCGATACTATCACCTCCCGAAGTATTGACCTTTCCTCCTGAAACACCCTTTATATATATATATATATATATATATATATATATATATATATATATATATATATAATATATATACACACACTCATGTATGCTCTTTTTGCTTAAAAACGTTTTGGTGGTTTGGTTTTTATTTTTATCAAATAGAAAGTCCGTTTACATAGAAAACAAATATAGCTTTCCAATAAAATTATATAATTATCTGTATAAGTTGTAAAAACAAAAGCCAAAAAATTTTTCTATGTATAGTCTAAGACTATAAAAAGATATTTCCTTTAACTGAACTTCGACTACAGGCTACAGCATACATAGGCTTAATAACGACTTTCAATTTTTATATTTCAAATAAAAAATATAGTTAAGTATGTAATCGATAAAATACTTGATAACTGTCAAAAAAAATAAATAAAAAGCATTAACATGCGTGTAAAAATCATGAAAGATTTTATGTTAATGTAAGATGTTAGGCGTAGTCCCTGTAAGTAGTATGGGCGCAAAAGATTAGAGTGCAATGCAATGTTGCAATGAGTGCCAGTGCCAACGCCCCTTGTTGCAAGACCCCCAGTGCCAACCCTATGATACCAAAAAAAAGAAGGGGGTAGGGGAACTCCCTCAGCAAGCCGGGGAAGTCCACCTGACCTCTTTGGGGGAGAAGGTGGGACGGCCTCACCCCCCCCAAAGGGGTATACCTAACCTAAGAGAGGAGGAGAGAGGGGAAGAGACCATCCAACTTCCACGAGAGATAGAAACTCAATGAGGGGTCATGGTAGCAACACTTGACTTAGAACTCAAAATCCGCCAGTTGGCGTAGAAGCCAGTGCCTCCAGGCATTACCAGCCAGTTTTCTGTGTATACATCGCCTGAACATTCAAGAAGCGCGCACAAACGCACATAGATCGCCTATTATTACACACACAGCTATATATACTAATTACTTATTTATAGATGAGTTACTTTTGTCAGTCAAGTCTTATATAAAATGCCTTCAAAACAGCATTTCTTTTTATTCCAAGAAAGGCAAAAAATACCGGAATTGTTAATTCTGTCGAAGGTCAAACTTTTCACCCTACCCTAGACCTACAGTTTAACGAGGAATCCAGATCTATCCGAATTGTTCATTCTGACGATGGTCAAACTTTTCACCCCACCCTAGACCTACGGTTTAACGGGGAATCCAGCACCCCAGCATCTTAACCACTAGGTCCCCCAGAGTACCCATTTTATCTACCAACCACTTGTGTTGAAGCTGGGTGTGCTACGCATCTAATAAAAAATACACAGGGCTCTTTACACTGCACATTATTCCAACATGCAGAAGGATGTTCGTTTACCGAGCGCCGGTTGCAATTACCGGCCCTCGAGCATGGATCCGACGCGGTTCTCGTTTTCGTACAATTTTTTCATCCATCTTAATATTCATTCTTTTGATTTGAGAAATCTATATATTAAATTTCCCATATGGAAACAGATTTGGTAAATTATTCTCATAGAATAACATTCAGCATTCCTTTCTATACATTTTATATTATTTTTATAAAGGAAATCCAGCCAATTCAAAGTTAATTAACTGTTAATTTTTTATGGAAAACAAAGTAAAATACATTAACATTAAATTGGCTTCGCATCCACGATACTTTACGCTTCCAGCCATTATTAAAAATTAATGAAAAATCTTAAAACACATCTAAAACTTGATCACGAAATTTTACTTGTAATCCCCATTAAACTTTAAACCGATGCGAATTGCCCCGTTTTCAAAATTAACTTCCAATCTCGCTAAGTACCTCATATATATATATATATATATATATATATATATTATATATATATATATATATATATATATATATATGTAGTGAATATGTTTTATTATTTTTCTCTTCATTATTTACGCTTCTTTCTACTTTACTATTTCTCTATTTATTCTCGATCGGCTTTCTTTCATTTATCACTTTGTTTCTCTACACTCTTTTTGCCGTATCGTATAAATATCATGGTAGCGCGCCTAGACTGAAAACCGTTACAAAACAAAGGGGGAAGGGGGAGGTATATTAATACTCTTTATTAACACTTATTACGTTTTATTAATTTCGAAAATGGTTTAGTTAATTAGGGGTATGCGAGTATGAAATTTATATTATAATAATTTAGGTCGGAGAGGACACCACTAAATTAATTTTACGTTACATTTAGTCAACCTACGCGTAACGCGTTGCCTCAAGACTGAGTATTATGGGTATAGTCCGCTCCTTTGGGCTCCCTTCAGACTACCAACTGTACCCATTTTAAACAATTTAAATCTAACAAACATGCTTTTCGTAATCATAATTATTAGTAAATGATTTACATTAAACATTATCTTAATTAAAAACAGAAATTATATTCTTAACTAAGCATTACTACACTCGCATCACCCCCTTGAAAATAAGTTTTTCCATTAGAAAACTTATTAATATCGTTTAACAATGTCAATAAATTTATTCAACAAACTTATATTTTGCAATTTTTTTTTTTTTTTTTTTCTTTAACAATTCAAAGTTTAGAAATAGACAAGAAATAATAGAATGACAATTCCCATACATATATTGTATCATATATAAAAACCGAAAACTTTATAATTTTCACATTTGCATAAAATAACATTTCACTCTAATAATTAAATTACAACCTGTAACTAATCTATACATGCCAAAAAAAATAACGGAAAATTTTCTTACAGTGGCTACACAAATCTCAAGTTCACAATCTATTCCCGCGATTTCTCATCAACGATCGCTTTACATTTGAAACAATTATTTGTATAGTTATACAGTTACTATCAGGGCAACATAGAAAAAAAATAAGAAAAAGTTTACATAAAATACTGACCAAGAGCGCACATACTACTTCACGAAAAACACAACAATATGGGCAATAATCGACCCTTTCACTTATAATTTCATTACATAATAATCAGTACTTAATTTGCTGGACGTTGTTTAGATGACACTCCGCACGCTGACAACGGATTTCAATTTTCAATCGCAGCTCTCCTGCTCACTTCGCTAGAATGCAAGGGATTGCATCAATCAACATGCAACAGGGCAGCACGCTATAATGGTTCCGCTCTCTCTCCAATGGCGAAAAAAAAAACAAGAGACGTCCAATTCTAAAAGGATCAGGGGGGGAGATATCTGAAAGCGGGACCACGCGCTGGAATTGGACGGAATTTGCAATTCTAGAAGTCGATGAAGAAACTCGCCTTGTCTCATCTCCACTTTTGTCGGTGAACGCTGCTCTTCCTACGTCCAGCTGAAAGACTCTTCTACTGGCAACAATCAAACGATGACTCCGCCGTAGGCCGTTTCCCAACGAACCTACTGTATGTCTGTATGGACAGTACAGTCGTAGGCACCCGTTCAAGCTCTCGTGGCTTGTCTACCGCGCGCTGTGACACATATTTAGCGAAGCATTCGAGCAGCGTGACCAGCTACTGCCCGAAAAATACCAGTAGACCATCTTCGATCGAAACTTTCGTGTGCCAAGACCCTGCACACGTAAATTTCTCTTCTCTTCCGAAACTGTCCTGCGCCAAGTCCATGCGCATTCGGTTCCTCTCTTCTGTCTCTCTCTCCGAAACCATCCTGCGCCAAGTCCATGCGCATTCTGGTTTCTCTTCTCTCTCTCTCATTGGTGATCGATCACCTATCCGGTCGACTAAACTCACTTGATGGAACTCGGATTCAACTTGGTTGACCCAAACTGAGCCTTTGCAATTTTGAAAAAAAAAGTTTATTCGAAACGTTTCTGTACTGCTTATCATTTCATTTTTAATTTATCGAATTTTCTCGACAGTTCACTTCGAAAAATAACTACACATTTGCTCTGGCCAAATTCACGGAAAAAATATAAAAAATTTCGCAAAAATTTAATCAAATCTAGCTACCAATAAGGTCACTTATGGCAGTTACAGCAGAGAAGATAAAAAAAGTCATAAAACGCTAAACAAAATTGTACAGTATAAATATAAAAGCGCCCATACATAGTAACTGTTAGTATAATTTAAGAATTATTATTGTTCAAACTATCGTCAGAAATCACCTCAATACCTCTAAATACAAAAGACAAAAATGAACCCCAGAAACTTCATGTCATCCATTCTCTGACAATCATGAACCCTCTTGCTTTGAGGAGGAGCACACAAAGACGCCACAAAAACGTTACTGGCTATCTAAGGCTCCATTTCCGAGTGTACACTTGAGTCAATGTTTCAAATGCATTAGTTAACTCCGACTGAAGGTTTAAACAATAATAATTTTCTAAACAGTTATTAAAAAGTAAAAAAAATTTAAATATTACTACCAAAAATTATTTTAATACAGTAATTCCAACTTGAAACGTCAAATTTCATATGAATTGAACTCGCAATTCGCAAATTACATCTGAGATACAACTCTCTCCTTCAACAGAAACCCCAGTATGGTTTGCAAATCACAAAAATCTCAGTAATTTATCGTTTCCAAGTGAAACTACAAATTTGCATAGTTATACTAAATAAGAATAGATCATATGCACTAAAAAATACACGCAATCCACTGTAAACAAAAACACATTGCATAATTAAGAGCGGTCGCTTTGTTTGTAAGCGAACCTCTATACAAATATCCCTAACCGAATGAACTTGCATTATATCCTAACATAATTTCGTAATATTTTCCATGCAAACGCTCGAACTAAAAAAAAGACATTTTTCATTTCTAATTCCAAATTAAAATATCAAATTAAAACATCCTTTTTAGAATACAATCTAAATTTGAACTAAAAATTTTACCATTGTCATTGAACTGGAAGAAAAATAAAAATCGGCCTACCTGTACAAATAAAATTGATTATTGAATGAATTTATAAAACGTAAAAAATATATGAAAAGAATTTTCTACACAAATTTCTGTAATTCAAAAAAATTATAATATCCAGATTTAGTAAAATGTGTACCGTAACTCACATTGGCCGCCAAAATAAAAATAAAATTTACTGCTGCACTTTTAGGCCTATATTTAATAAATTCAATGTTATGCGCGGAAAGAACAATTTAGAATTTTATGCATAACATTTGTGCTTATTAAAGAAAAATCCTATGCTTATTTATGTTAAACCAATTAAAATTTTGTTAAATAACTAAGAATTTACTACTCAATAGACATACCGTAATAACGGTTAATCTCCGAACAATATTTTACGATAGGCCTACAAGAAATTCTTCTTAAGTACGATACAATAGCCATTTTACCAAATATGTCGGAATTGTCGTGAAATGAACGAAAGGAAGAGAGAAAAAAAATAATCAGCTTACCTACCAAAGTTTATGGGTATATAAATATATGTAATTATATATATAACTAATAAATACGTATTAGTTAATAAGTATATAATTAATGAGTAATAAAAAAATCAAAAAAAACTTATAAAAAATTTACAACACAATTTCTCTATTTCAGTTAAACGAATTCTGCTTATTTTGAAATTTAACACAATCCTATACGGCGACTTATAATCTGACAAATTTAATATGTTTAAGATTACCTTTCGACTGTCAATTAACTGTAACTTAACCTATATAGCGCGAAGCGAGCGAAGCAAAAAGCCCGTAAATCTATATAAACAAAATAATCCTATTATTATATACAGGCAATCGAAATATAATCAAAAATCTGCTAATGAAACCCAGAAAATTTCTCACAAATTTTCGCTAAAACATTTTGAAAGGACCATATAAAATGTGTATCATACTGTATTTAAACTAACAATTCACTTACGTACAAATTTTTCTATATTATCGATTATTACAATTCTACTAATTCCAAAAGTTTTAAACAAAAAGTAAAAAGGTAAGCTGAAACAAGCATACAGTGGAAGAGACGAAAAAAAAGAAAATTGAGTCTTCAGGCAGCACGATAATTTTCAAACTATATCCTCTCCGACCGAATGAACGAAATTTAACGTAATAATGACTCGCAATATTGAGTCGGACAAGTTTTTCTACCGACTCTAACGACTAAAATAAGTTTTTGAGTCACTAGACTCAATCTCAAACAACCAATTTTGACGCGCAAACTTTTTGAAGCGACGTGACTCGGAATAATTTGGAAAACAATGGGCGCGCCATTTTGAATTTTCATTTATAATGAATTTTAAGGAATGAAAATCGAAATTTGCCTGCAAGCGGGATAAACTTTGCATTTAGATATTTTAATAATCGAAATAAAATATTCATTAACGCTATTGGCTAATATACCGGGTTTGAAGAATTTTAATCGAAATCCTAGTCACGTGGGTAAGCCTCACAAAATATGATGTAAGACCACCGCTCGCCACCAGATGTAGTGAATGTTTTATTATTTATTCTCTTCATTATTTACGCTTCTTTCTACTTTATTATTCTCTATTTATTCTCGATCGGCTCTTTCTTTCATTTATCACTTTGTTTCTCTACACTCTTTTTGCCGTATCGTATATATATCATGGTAGCGCGCCTAGACTGAAACCGTTACAAAACGAAGGGGGGAGGGGGAGGTATATTGATACTCTTTATTAACACTTATTACGTTTTATTAATTTCGAAAATGGTTTAGTTAATTAGGGGTATGCGAGTATGAAATTTCTATTCTAATAATTTAGGTCGGAGGGAACACTCACTAAATTAATTTTACGTTACATTTAGTCAACCTATCGCGTAACGCGTTGCCTCAAGACTGAGTATTATGGGTATACAGTCCGCTCCTTTGGGCTCCTTCAGTACTGCCAACGTACCCATTTTAAACAATTTAAATCTAACAAACATGCTTTTTCGTAATTCATAATTATTAGTAAATGATTTACATTAAACATTATCTTAATTAAACAAACAGAAATTTATATTCTTAACTAAGCATTACTACTATACACGGTGAACCAAAAGTAGGTGGACAGTAGGTTGAATACGGTTTGTGTTATATTATATTATAACTATGGTGTTCATTATAACTATGGTGTTTGTGTTATATTATATTAAATATTATAACTAAATTTATTTAAATTTTATTTTGTATTATAGTATACAAAAAATTAAATATGTATTCTCAAAATAAACGTTATCATTTACTGTCCACCTACATTTGGTTCACCCTATATATATATATATATATATATATTATATATATATATATATATCACAGGTAAGATAATAAAACAAGTTTATGATATGGCTATTCTCTCCATAACCCCTCCACAATTAAATTAATTTATTTTCAGTTCTAGATGGTTGTAAAATCCCTCGTGTATATATATATATATATATATATATATATATATATATATATATATATATGAGGGAATGCCCCGATTTCCAAATTTATCTTCCAATCTCGCGAAATCCCTCATATAATACAGGGTGTCCCAAAAGTCCCTATCTATTTTGTTGAAATAGGCTGAATTTCAAATGAATGTTTTAATGACATGATTGCACGCACCTTTCTAGACAAATCATGCATTAGATTTCCATTTTAATTATTTTTAAATTTTTAATTAATTTTTTTCAGTTCCATATCATTGGCGATGAATGTGCATGAACGCGTTATGATAGTAACATGTCGCATCAGAGGAATGAAATGTGAAATTAGAGACCGATTCTAAAGGTTTCATAAGCCTGGACCAACAGATAAAGCAATTCGTGAATTTAGGCCCTGGGCAGCGCGATCTCCGGATTTGACCCCATTGGATTTCTTTGCTTGGGGTCTCATTAAATCAGAGGTCTAAAGGCAAGCAGTTGAGAAAATAACCCCTGAAATGCTCGGAAATGTGTTCCGCAATGCAGCTGACCGCTTTGAGATTTGCAGAGATACAGATGGAGCACATGTGGAAACTGCTAATTAAAGATTTTAATGGTGTAATACTTGTAATTTGTATAGAAATACACCTGTATTCAGGTCAGTGTGACATTTATTTGAAATTCAGCCTATTTCAACTAAATAGATAGGGACTTTTGGGACACCCTGTACACCACAGGCAAGGTACTAAAACAGATGTTTATCATAACTCCGCTCCACAATTAATTTTTTTTTAAATTATCTTAGATGGTTGTAAAACCCTTCATATATATATTATATATATATATATATATATATATATATATATAATATATATAGGCACAATTGTTTGGTAGATAAAATGGATATTTATTACACGCCAATCTCTCGACACCATAAACTTTAAACCGATGCGATCTGTCCCCGATTTCCAAATTTATTTTATTTAATTAACTTGTTTTAGATGGTTATAAATCCGTCATATAAAGTTTCATTTTCCAAACAAAGCGTCTCTCTCTCAACGAATCATTTCTGGAAGAAATCTATGGAATAAGTGTTATATTTGACACGCCCCAGAATTCACGGATCAGCCAATTACAACCCAGTGGGCGGAGCCCCAGGACCTGTGGTTAGTGTGCAGCCACGCTTACACGTTATGTCCCACCCAAATTTCACCGACGGCCAAGAGGAAACTCGTGATTCGGCTATTGTGGGTATTTACAATTAGGATAGTGTATATTAAAGGGGTTCTTTTCATCTGGAATCCACAACAGTTGTGCTTATCAGCGAGTAACCACAGATATCACCATGAGTCAATCACAAAACATTTAAGCCTACCCGCAGTTGTTTGAAGATAGAGATGTTGCAGCGCTGTCTACACTTCATCTTTTCGCAGCGGCAGACCGGAACGCCCTACTTTCAACACAAAGCATTGCAGAAATTTGTGACGGCGAGAAGGAAATAGCCGATGAGGACGGCCTTGAAATGTAAGTAATTAATTTAATTTGTGAATCGGGCTTTATACTTCGGTCCATTCAGTGTCTGTGTTAGTTAATTTACAAAAAGCCATAATAAATGCGTTTTGAAAAACTAGCTTGTAATTTAAACGGAAGGCCGGGCTATATACTGTATATTTAACGTTTCATTCAGTGCAAGTGTTATAATTTATAAAAAGCCGTAATAAAGAGAAGTGAAAGGATATCTCCCCAGGGGTCGAGGCCCCTGGGTAGGCAGACGACGCGTAGCACAACCAGCTAATCTTCCTTCCTGATAACATCATTTAGACAGTGAATTTTATTATTTGAAAGTGAAATTTTATTACACGCTTGTTTCTGATAACTTAAAAATTTATAGAAAGTTCTACAGGTAGGGTTTTAGAATTACCAAACTTTTAAGATCTGCCTGCGGTCCGGGTTCAAGACCCAGTGCTGACAGACGGTGCGTAGCACACCCAGCTAAACTTCCTTTTGACCCGGTTAGGATAGTTGCATACTGTTTATTAACTGCTCCTTCGTGGCTATTTTGTTATATATATATATATATATATATATATATATATATATATATGGTGTGGAAGTGATAATACATTTTCAACTCGTTACATTTTGTTGTAAAATGTTTCATAGCGGGTAGCCATAGGTTTCATACGCTTAGAACACTTCTTTTTTGATGTCCTTTTACGTTTAGCGCTACGTGTTGGTAAACCCTTCTTCTTGACAGCCCTCTTCTTCTTTCCGCCACCACGCACTTTTCTCTTTGCATCTTTGTTAAGCTCCCATCACTGAATGGAAATTTTTTCTCTCAATCGTTCTTATATATATTGAGATATTGGTTAATAGATAAGTCGCAACATTCACATAATGGGGCTTGTCATATGTAATGCTCAAACTCTTCCCTCTATGGTTGGGAATGTGTACAATGCGCAGCAAGCGCGCCTGGATGTCCCCAACAAATTGATGCTTCACGATATTGCTGTAAATATCGCACATATCTGGGGATTGATAGCTTTCTCCCAATTTCTCCAATTTCAACAAATACATTAAGCTGGACAAGTCATGTTGTGCCTCGTGAAAGGTGTCTCTTTGGAGGGCTGCACTATATCGACCCTCGGCCACAATTGTGAACAACTCTTTGTCTTTAATATTTCTACTAATCGTTTATTTTAACTTCAACGTGCGTGCAGGTGTGTCTATGTTTACGACTTCAAACAGTAAATCGTTTGTCAGGTACGACTTTTCAAGACTTTTGTTTAACCCCGTCACAATGTCCGTGGCTGTGTTATAATGACCGATTTCTAGTCTTACATTTGTACTATAGTACTGTACCTCACCGAACAGGACTGATCGCATAGTGTTGTCTAAGGATATGCCTAATTTTTCACACTCATCGACTCTTCTAAGGATCAGAAATATGATCTGTTCATTTTCAAGAGTTAAAAATTTGGTGGCTAGCTGGAATTCACAAACACCAACTTCGTACGAATCACGTCCCAACTCAATGGGCCCA
Source organism: Bathynomus jamesi (assembly GCA_023014485.1). Classification (NCBI taxonomy): domain Eukaryota; kingdom Metazoa; phylum Arthropoda; class Malacostraca; order Isopoda; family Cirolanidae; genus Bathynomus; species Bathynomus jamesi. The sequence goes on along the minus strand of JAJOZX010004985.1, from coordinate 70,109 downwards.
TGGAGTTCTGTTACAAAGTTGGCCAGGGTATTGTTAGGATGTACAGACAGAAGAAGAGGACGGGAGTGTGACATAGAAGTGGTTAGGCACCATGTTGCATCTATTTAAGCTTTATTATTGCAGCAGCTTTTACATAGGTGTTGAAGGTTTCTGGGTACCTTAGCCATTTCACCAGGTACATTTTTCTCTTTCCTGAACCTTTGGTGCCTAAATTTTTTTCAGTTTTAAACATATTTTTTCCTAAATTAAGACACTTTCTGCGCAACTCCTCGCGGTAAAAGCCTCCTGCGATTTCCTCCCCATTCAAATCATCAACGTAATACATCATTATCTCGCCTTTAGGTCTCATAGCACTAACTTTACAAATCTCACGTGTCCATTCTTGCTCAAATCCCTTCGCGAATTTATTTCCCGAACACGATAGCCTTACATAATCATTGATTTTGAAACGTGTAGAGTGTGGTGGCGGTGCTCCATCTCTTTTCACATCAGGCTCTGGGCGCGTACCTCTTTCTAAAACTTCGTTAGGACTTAGGTGTTGTGCCAATCGTACGGTGGTGTGGACGGTTGTATGACGAGGCCAATGATCCCAGAATGTTTATATATCTGTATGTGTTTTTATGGGTAAAATAGCGATGCATGCATTCCTTTATGGCACGTTGAACTCTTTCAGCTAAAGAGGCCTTATGTATAGAATTGCTAGTGTAGTAACTGATATTAAACTCTGTCAGCATGTTCTGAAAAGCGGCCTATAAATTCTTTCCCCCATATCCGTACAAAATAGTCAGGAACCCTGTTTTCTTTCAACATCAGTGTTTGGTAGCTTTAGCAACTGTTACAGCGATTTATTTTTCAGAGGAATAGGCCACAGATATCTAGAGAATACATCTATTATGAAATGATGTAGCGGTAGCCATCATTATACACTGAATATCTTTGCATGTCTGTTAAATCCGTTCGCCAAATAGTCAATCGAAGCCGCAGTTGTCTTGGCCGTTTTAAACCTTTTTCTCACAGGCTTATGAAGCGTATAAGTATCCTGCTCCCGCAAAAACCTCTCGACATCTTTTTTCCTTACTCCATCATTGTAAACACACCTCTGTACAGCCTATTGACACCGCCATTGGAGGCTGGGTTAGAAATGTCATAATAGCTTTTTCTTAATGTTAGCCATTTGCGTATTTTAGACACGTGGATAAGGTTGGCCGTTTGGTCTCTTCTTTCTCCTCTTCAGAGATGCTACTGTTGGGGGTGATGGCATACTCAGTTATGGCACATGCGAGACTTGTGCCAAGTCTTTTAACCTATTCAGATTACCTATCAATGTTTTGGGGACATTTATTTGTTGTAGTCTTGCTTTAATATGCACTTTCTCACCAGATCATGGACAATGTCGACGATATTCTATCCCTGTACCCTTGATCCTTCAACAATGATCTCCCCTGTATCGGTCCACTGTATGATGGGGTCCTCACTCAATAGATTATAAAGACTTAAGCCTTTATTCCTTAATGTATGTGGGAGACTGCATTTTAATACATGCTCGATGTGTTGCGTTCCGTTATTCTTTGGTTGGTCATCTCTAACGTCGGACCCAGGTCCTATGTCGACATGCTCATCGTTGCTCGCGCTGCGACTAATAACCACGGGGAGCTCTGTCGGATTCTTATAAACTTCGTACAAGATCCTTTTTCATCAGGTGACTTTTCACTGTTTAATAGGGCTAACAAGTCGCTTTCCATTCTTTTAAGCCTGCTTTTACGGGGTTCTCGAACTGTGTCTGGATTCTTTGAACTTTGCAGTGAAGCATACACCTCGTGCGGAATCACTACCACTTCCTTCATCATATTAATCTTGTCAGTAAAGGTCCCAAAACTGAAAATAAGATGGGGAGGAATGATCCTCCTTTGTAAAATAACTCGCTTTTTCTTCCCCACAGTTTGACTTTTACGAGCGAGCGTACGTATTATGTTCTTCTAACGACGTAGGCGAGCCTTCTGAGGGGGTTTCATTGGTACATTACATTTTATAACATTAAGAGAGATTTCACAGATGCATTTTAAAAAGTCGGAGACGATATTTTTAACAAACATCTGTTGCAGTGCCCAGGGCAATCAATGATAGATTTTTATTAATTCACGGTATTTCTACAGCCTATTTGTCATTCTGGAAAATATACCGTTTCAGGCTCGTTTGGGAATATATTCGTTCTTAGAAGCACCCTAAACGTGTTTCGGGGGTGAAGGTCACAAAGCAAATATCCGTAACGCCGACTTATAGCTTCTTTATAAACCTCCAAAAACTCCTTAAGCTGATTCGGGAACGTTTGATTGGCTAATACCCCAATTTGTGACACATCTCTACGTTGCGCGAATAAGAATAGATATTGTGTATTTAACGACACATCGCGCATGTATCTATTTTTGAAAAATAGATTTTGATTGATGAAGAATACGCTTATGTTAAGATGGTGGGAGAACACTGTAAATGTCTCGTCAAACGTTTTATCCATTTCCAACATAAGATCATCAATTACAATGACTGTATGCTCATTTCCCTTCAACGAATTAACGTCATAGACACCTTTATAGAACAAAATATCATCTTGGTACGCGTTGAACACTGATTGATACGTCGAATAACACCATATTACTTTATGCACAAATTTTGAGAACATCTCCCCCTTATCTTTAATGATTGTAAGCATAAACACTTGTTTTACCAAATCTTGTAGGGCCAGATATAATACACGTGGAGGGGCTTGTGAACCTGAATTTTTCTACAGATTCCATCTCTAACATGTCACACCCCTAAGTAGGTCATTTACAAAATATAACAAAATTTAAGTGCTGTTCCTTATATTCTTGTTTTTCTTCTTCCACAGAACCGTGAATGACGACGATGTACAGCCCCCCACCCCATCAACGATATTACTGATGACCCCGATGACCGTGTAGCTACAGACTCCATCCCCACTGACGAACCCTCACCAGTGATACCTGTAGCGCGCGACAATTCAAAGCGGAAGCATGATGAAGAACCCTCCACGTCAGATATAAAGCGTGCCAGGATTGCGCCGGTTGTTAGACCCCCAACCCTCTACGTCTTACGACACAATCCCCATAATAGTACCTTCCTCAAATATACCCCCTTATTCCTATTCAATTCCGGGTACTTCCTCCACACCAGCAGCAGCAGATTCTCATGCTGTGGAGGAAAGTATAACATTCGAGTTGGTGCGCACCGCTACCCCCACCCCTACCCTGACTAGAAATCGTTACGTGGTCAGGGTTGACCATGGATCCCTGTATAGCAACGGCGTTGGACTGCGACGCCTAGTTGAACGTATTGTGGAGTTTGCCCTTCAGAACCGCGACGAACGTGAAGTCCGGACGAGGTTGTCCTTCAGGTTCGGTTCAGATGACGGGGATATAGATGATTTTTGGGTAGTAATACCATTCAGACGCTTGGCAACTGTAGACGTAGAATATATCTTAGGTCGTATAATGCAGGTCTCTCAAAGTAGTACAGCATTCAACATGGACAACTTCACGATAGATATTGATAGAGTATTCCGGGTTGCAGGTCATAGTGCCACACCTTATACTCTTAATTTCAATTCTCCGATTATTTAGAGAAAGCATTTAAACGTCGATCGTGGTTGCGGCTTTATAGCAATAGTCTTAGCTCATATGTTCACTGTGCTAAATACAATCACGTATATCTGGCTGCCTACGGTTGTGCAGCGTGCCCGTAAACTGGCTTCAGATTGTAAGCTTGAGTTTGAGTGTAATATGGGTTCTGAAGAGCTGAGAAGGGTAGAGCAGGAAATGAATGTTCGTATAGTTGTATTTGGAATGGATGTTCGTCGTAGGACTGTGTATGTTTTTAAAAGCAGTGTGAGAGATCGTACAAGACCTCTACTTATTTTAGGATTGTCAGGAACAGCGTACCTCCCCATCCGTAATATAAGGACTCTCTACGCTAATTATGATAAAAGTCGAAAATGTGGAATGCATCATGATTTGTGTAAGGGATGTCTCGAGTTTGCTGATGATATAGTGAAACATTGTAAGGAATGCTACATGGTATGTCAGCAGTATAAAAGCCCCAAATGTGAAAGTCGTGTGGTTGAAGCTGAGAAGAGGGAATGTAATGTGTGTAGACGTACATTTTTTCATAATAAATGCTTTGAGTTCCATAAATCAATTGGCACTTGCAGGAAAATGAGGATTTGTAAGTGCGGTATGTTTCACATGATGGATAATTGGGGGAATTTCAAGCATAAATGTGATGAAATTCACTGTTCTGCATGCCATGAGAAATACGGGGCTCCAATAAACCTTAGCCCCCCGCCCGTGGCCTAAACCATTAGAGGTACAGTAAAACTAAACATACCTTACAAAAGATAATTTAATCCTGCATTTAATGAGAAACAATTAAAACTTGGTGTTCCCACTATTGGCTTCCAAGACAGCCTGAATTCGCTTTGGGTAGCTTGCCAAAAGTGACGTGAATAGACCTTGATCGTTACGCAAATTTGCTAAAACAGTTTCAATGTGTTGCGTCATTGTATCCTTCGAAAATCGATTTGCTGCAGTTTCTTGAAACAAGAGACATTCAACCTTGTCCTTTATAACTGATCCAATGTGTTCACATACGTTCAGGTCAGGAGAATTTCCTGGCCATTCTTCATTTCCAAAGAAATCGATCTCATGGTTCCGCAACAACTATTGAGTGGCTAATGCCTTAAAGCAGGGGGCCTTATCGTGCAGAAGTATGACCTGATCGACATCCATAACATTGTTTGGGCTTCTTAGAAAAGGAATATGCTGGGATAGAATAATATCACGAAAATACTGTCCATCCCAACTCTGACCATTTGGCTTCAGCACCCACTGAGCTTCTTTGCAGTGAACAAAACAAACACACCAACACAGTCTGGACTTTTTAATAACTCGCGATAATGTTCATTTTCATCGATTTCATCTGGTGTTGTGGCCCACACTTGATCATTTTGGTAGTTAGGCCGACGTGTTACGTAAACAAAAAATTCATCGGAGACAGCTAAATGCATGAAATCATCCACATCCCAATCTTCAAGATAATGGGCAAGCCACATTCTGTCATCGATGTTAAGTTGAGTTTTTCTTGGCTTTGGAAGTTCATGCCAAGGCTTTAAACCTTGCCTATGACGGTACAATCGAATGATCTCACCACTAACGATCTTTCCTCTCAACACTTCGATCTCTCTAGAAAGTTTAGCACAGCTGTTTTTCCGCTTACGCGTACCGCTTTCAATGATGTCCTTTGTTTCCTGAGAGAGTAGCAAATTTGGCCGCCCAGATTTGGTTGTATCCATTTCACATTTATCCAAAGTTTTATTCCAATTTCTTTTGACGAAGTCCTCACTTCTTCGCAACTCTTTGGCAACCCACGAACGTGTTATAAAGGTGGCTCCAGCATCACGAGCTTCCCGAAATGTTACTGCTCGTATGCGATCTATCACACGTTGCCTCTCCGAATCACCAATTAATTGAGAAGCCATTATATTATCACTTTATCAGCTAGAGTAATTTTAATACCTGCAATAAATAAAGAATTTTATATATTTTTATAATCACTAAAAACTATTTTGATATAAGTAAACATGTAAGCTGCAAATGGGAGGGCTAAGGTTTTTTGGAACCCCTTATAAGGCGGCTGGAGTAGAGTATGTATGTTATATGAAAGATGCTAAGCCTAAAAATAACCCTTTATAACCGTGTACTGCGATATAGAAACATACACGAACGCTGAAACCAAAGACCACATTTACTCGTAAGCCAGACTATCTGTGATGAGTGTATGGAGATCGAGTGTAATGAGTGTCACAAATGTGGTAAACGGACAAACGTTTTTAAAACGATTGCACACGACAGCCCTATGAAACTCTTTGTATCCTATATTGTCAAATTAGCGGACAAGTTCAAAAAAATGACTGTGTATATTCTTGCCATTACGGGGCAAAATTTGACACGCAATTCCTTTATAAGGAATTGCTTGAACACGAGTCATCGGAGATATTTACAGGCGACCCTTGAAAAGAGGCAACAAACTTATACAAATGCAGATAAGAGGTAATGTTCAGTTTAAAGATACTTTATTATTCACACCTTGTAAATTAGCCAAGCTACCCAAGGTGATGGGTGTAGCCGCCGAAGTTTCGAAAGGGTATTTCCCTTAAACATTCCTTACTAACGAAACTTTAAGTTACGTAGGACTACCTCCACCCAAACATTACTTTAACTACACCAACATGAGTGATACTGAGCGTGAAGATTTTGACCGCTACTACAACAGTTTTCATGAAACTAATCCATACAATATAGCTGATGAATGTGAGCGGTATTGCGTGAATGATGTGCGCGTGCTTAGAGTATGTTTCCAGGCTTTTAGAAGGATGTACATAGCTTGTTTCAAATGCGATCCGCTGCAAGTCGTAAACACGATCGCCTCATTATGTTTTACGGTGCTCAAGAATAACTTCATGCCTAAAGATATCTTAGCCGTTATTCACAGAAACAATCCCCGCAGTTATGGGCACAAGGCTATTTACTGGCTCATACACCCACAGCAACAGACCGGGGTATGCATAAAACACGCCCGCAACACGGGGGAGTACCCATTAAGGTCAATGGTCGTGTTTTTTGGATTGATGGTCTAAGTGAGGTTCCAACCACTGGTGAGAAGACTGTGTACTCATTTAACGGCTGCTGGTGGCATGGATGCCTGCGCCCTGAATGTGCCGTCACAGGGGACCTCCATGGAACATACCCCGCCGACAGCCGCCTCGCATGGAGCCGGATCCGCGATCAACTTATAGGCTCCCAGTTCACTCACAAGATCGTGTGGGAGCATGAGTATGATGCACTGATGGAAACAGATGACCAGTACCGTGAAGCAATAAGGGCCATCAAACGCTCAATGGTGTTGGATCCTCTCAAATGCGGCGATAGCTTGTTCGGAGGGCGTACAAACCCCTTCAAACTATACTTTCCACCTACAGATGGCGTAAAACTCCATTACTACGACTTCTGTTCTTTATATCCCTACGTGATGAAGAACAATCTGTACCCCGTAGGTGCACCTGAAAAACTAGTGGGCCCCGCCATGCCAACCACGAAGAGTTCTCAGCTAACTTGAGTGAGCGCTACTTTGGACTCTCTTTCGTAGACGTGCTCCCCTTCACGATTTATGGATGCCGATCTTACCCGTCATTATAGATCACAAACTCATGTTTCCCCTGTGCTTGAAGTGCGCAGAGGAGAACAACGGGGATTGCAATCATACAACCAATCAGCGTAAGATCAGAGGTGTGTATATACAAGCCTGAGCTGGACCTAGCCGTTCGCCATGGATACAGAATATTGAAGATACATGAGGTGTGTGTTGGTTTCAGAAGCTACCCAACCTTTTCACGCCATATACAGTATAAACGCTTTTTTGAAGGATAAGGTAGAAGCATCAGGGTATCCGCGAGTTGATACCGAAGATAAAAAAACGGCTTATATTCAGCGTTATCGTGACCGTGAAGGTATACAGCTTGACCGATCCCAAATTGTTAAGAATCCCGGCAAGCGCTTTAGTGCAAAGTTGTCTAAACAGTCTTTAGGGAAAATTTGCACAGAATACTGGCAAAGGGAACGTTCATTTGGCACAAAGTTATAGTGAAGTCTGGGATTATGCCAACGCTCTCGATAAAGAGGTTATGGAGATCGTGAATGTAGATAATACTTACATAATAAAGTACATCACCGAACTGGCCACAGATACCTCACGGGTTACAAACATACCTATAGCCAGCTTCACAACGGCCTACGCCCGCATCAAGCTTTGGGCACTACTGCACTCTCTTGGGTGGAGGTTGCTGTACGTTGACACAGCGTAATATTCACAGAGGGAGGGTGAATACATGCCCCCTATTGGGGAATTCCTCGGAGAGTTAACTGACAAGATCAAGGATGAGTATGGTGATGGTGCATACGCTGACTCATTTGTATCAAGTGCCAAAAACCTATGGGGTACGGGTGAGGGTGGGAGAGGATATGAAATATATCGTGAAGGCTAAGGGTATCACGCTTAACCATGCGAACCGACGAGTCGTTAACTTTGACTCGTTGAAGGATCTAGTGCGTTTGGAAGATGAGGACAGCCATCCACCCCAACTGACTGTGGGGACCCACAATTTTCGGGCGCAGAAACGGGTGTGTGTAAAGGAACTTAGGGGCACGAAGGTATGCCGTAACACCTATAGGAAACGTTACCAGGTGCCTGGTACCCATGATACCGTACCCTTTGGATACCTTAATCCTTGATTGTTTTTTAATATATATATATATTATATATATATATGTGTGTGTGTGTGTGTGTGTGTATTGTTAACGATATGTTTGTTTCAATTAGCGTTTCATTTTCTCCTTTGTGTGTGTGCGTGTGTACAATCCTAAGCTCCGCCCATTGTGAGCTCGGTCATGTGACTCCTGCTACTATTTGGGTATATCTCTACCCCGGCGTGCTCAGTTGACCTCTGCAAACCTGGAGCTCAGACCTGTATTTTCTCACGTAGACGAAAAAATAGTGATAGCTACTTTTGATATTGTGTTCGACGTTTATGAAGTGGTATTCGGTAAAGTCGGAAGATGTGGTGAATACTGAGACAACCTACCCCACCTTCCTTTGAGACTTTTAAGGCTACATTGAATCGCGCGAAGGAAAAGATGTTCAAATACTCTATGGATATTCTGGCGAGTACTGCCGGATTTCGCGGCACAAACGACGTAATGGACTACGTTGTAAGGCTAAACTGTATAAAAGCGTACATATACCGCGAAGTGAAAGAAACAACGCGTGCAGAAGAGAAGCAACGAATATGGATAATGAGTCTTGTTCATGAGTGGTGTGACAGGCGGCATTATGTCATGCTGCATCATACCGAGTACGCGTATCCTGCGGCTGAGAATGTGAACCTTGTCATCATGGACAAGCTAAAGTACTTTTACCACTACATTCATATATATCATGACGAGGTTCGCAGTGAAGTTGTGGCTAAAGGACTGTGTGAGTCTTTAATAGACTTTAGAGACGAGTATCGATTGTTAAACAAAAAGAATAAATACGGTCACATGTTTCTCTCAAATAGTGCACCGGATTGTTAATGTGTGGAGAACGTCTAGTGCGCATAAAACATTAAAACTGAAATTATCCCGTGTCGGAAAATTGCCCGGTATAATGGCTACAAGTACTTGTATGATTCATGCTAGAACAAACCCGTATACGATTCAACAGCTTATGGTGTGACTCGCTCCCCCGTCGAGCCGATCCGCCCACCCGTGGCTCATAGTCATCTCAGAGCTTGAACCGACTGGACGTGTGGATGTGCAGTCCTCGAATACGATGGAACTTCCTTTGAGAAGCATTCTCAATGCCGTGTATGATGTGTCCGTGACGAAGTCATTGCGCATGTTCAGGCATGAAACTGGTGCCATTAACTATGTATTTGAAACGATTTGTAGACAAGCAAACTCTGGTAAACGTAATGTTATTTATTTAAGTGTTGAGGAGATGAATAGAGTCTTCGTGATAGTTGAGAAGTGGGGTGAGGACCGTTATAAAATTCCTGCAGGTGTAGGTACAAGAAGAGAAAAGAGTAGTGATGCCCCCTCATATGCCGTTGTTTGTCCCTACGCGAAACCGATTCATCCTCGACAGAATGTTTGAAATCGTCGGATTCCGCAAGCTGAAGCCTATATTAGACGAGCGTGTTACAGATATGATTTATTTTGACAAGGTTCTTGAATACGCATACACCGCTCTGCTCGACGGATTTATCGAATGTAGGAATGAACAGGGCGAGAATGGTCTAGAGCTGGATGCTTATTTAAAAGGTTTAGACTCTTCGAAATATCACGAACTTTGTTACAAAGGACTTGAGCGGTACAGGACAGAGCTCGCCTGCACTGTTCACCCTGAAGAATTGTACCTCTATATAATGAGCAGCTGTCGTTACGACTTGGAAGATTATTTCAATTGCTGCTATGCGTTGTGAAGAAGAGTTCACGATTGAAAAGCTCGGGTCGGTAGGAAAAAACCCTCGATTGGAAAGGAGTGTTTATAAACTTGTATTTAATAATGATGTGGTGGCTAACGATATCCTCTTTGTGCGTGCTTTTGATTGTATTCTATCCGTGTTTAAAGATAACTTGCCAACCGATTGTAAAGTGGGCACAAAAATAGTACTGAACGATATGAAGGCCATTTACATCGAGTATAGGCGCCCGCACACCTTGAGCGGTGAAATAATGTTAAATCGCATTTACTGCGTACTGCAAAGCAATAATGATGTGACTGTAGACTCGATCACGTGCGAGTTTAGTGTTTTAGTTAGGCGCAGTAGAACGAATGTATTCTGATGTATATTTATTTTCAATATATTTAATTATATAATATAATTGTATATATTTATATTTTTCCTGTGCTATGTTCATGATTATACTCCAACGTTTTGTATATTATTACTTTTCATTTTCAATATATTTAATTATTTAATAACTATATATATATATATATATATATATATATATATATATATATTAATATATATATATATATATATTTCTCCTGTACTGTTATATTGATGGTTATACTCCAAATTTCCTGTTTTATTTTGTTTTATAGGCCCTAAAGTAAAGTTTGTTTTATACTGTTTGATTTTGGCAAACGGCAAAATACAGTGTGTTAAGGGTCTTTTAAGTTTGTTTCTCAATTAGCCTAAGCATCGTGCATATAATTCGTGTAAATGTACTATGTACTGTACATGTACATGTATTGCTAATAAAAAGCTATAGAAAAGGGCCCCCATATACTTCATTGGACAGGGACCCCGAGATGTCTTAATCCGCCTCTGCCTGCGCCTACCAAACTTTTTGAATAAATAAAATGCATTTGAGTTAGTTTATTTACAGTTAAGATCACACACACACACACACACACACACACACACATATATATATATATATATATATATATATATATATATATAGTATATATATGCGGCATGCGGGAGGTGCCCCCCTCGGGGCATTGGTTTCTGCGCGTATGTAGGAGAATTACGACTTCTGATCGAGTGAGGCCCATGGTGTAATGGTTATCATATCTGACCGGCAATCGGAAGATCCCGGGTTCGATTCCCGGGTAGTAACCTCATTTTTTCATTTGTTCGTTCTCCCTCCTCATCTTGCGCGGAATGGTCTTCTATACAAGCGTCGTTCTTTACGTTAATTATACTGCGTGTTCTTTGCAGTTGAAAATATATATATATATATATATATATATATATATATATATATATATATATATACACGTAAAAATGAACAATGAATAATTCCTATATTCATATATATTATATATTCTTATATTCATTTTTACATATAAAGTCCAAATTCGCATAACGCTGACACGATTCAGATAAATTTTTTATTTTCTTGCTATTTTATTTTTGCTGAATAATTGATGAATTATTTCTTTTATTACATAATGAAATGCATAGTTCAATTTCCATTTTTAGTTAACTCAGCAGTCAATATGCGGTTTAAAATAAAAACATGGCTTCACCTTCAAATACCTTGCTTATTCGTTTAAACATTACTACGAAATATTTACCTTATCTTTAAATATTTTGCAAAATAATTCAGCCTATTGAGAATAAAAAAAAAACCAGTTCAGCATTAAATAATAATGTCACTAAAATTTATGTAAATAAAAGTGTTGAATTTCTTCTGTGCTGATTCTGATTTCTGATTTCATTCTGATTGGTCTGATCTAACTTAGAGGCTGAGTATTACCTGTAACATTTTAGCAGTAAACTACAGTAAGAGAATATCTTTGTCTTCTCCTTCGAGCCTTGCTCTCTTCAGAGAACTTAGTCTTAAATGGAGAAAAATAATTTCCCGATACGTTACAAGAATCGGGGAGCCTTCAGAGAATTTAGTAAACTCCACAGAATCCTCCGATCCACCACAAGAAGAAATCGGAGAGTAGTATAAGAGAAACTACTGCAACTCCCTATACGATACCAGCTACTCCAAAGTAACAAATCCGTTGTTGCCACCTAACCAGAACCCCCGTCAACTTCGAACCGCCCAAGCCGGAGGGCTTAACAACTGGCGACCTCTGCAACCAGGATTCTTCCAGTTTTCTAGACCCTGGAACTAGAACCAACATTCAGTTGACCGGCGTGTCACGACTTCCAGTTCTTAACGTCCATCATTCGACCGGTGTGTCGCGACTCCAAGTTCTCCACGCCCATTCTTCATCCAGGAACAAGTGGCCAGCAAGACAAGTCTTCAGGACACGTTTCAAGGATTTCGCCGTAGGAATCTTGTTAAGTACAGATCTCTTTTTCAAATTAATTACTAAACATTTGAGAAGTCAGTATAATTAACAATTAATAATTAGTATTAAGCCAGAATTGACACAAAGCCAGTGAACATTCCATAAACCAGTGATACATTCCTTTTTATGAAACCGAGTTATTTCCACTATTAAAGTTAGCATAGAATCATTTTATTTAATGTGCCAATAATAATATCACCGTACATTCACGTACATTCGAATGAAATTTTGTTTACATTTTTTTATATTATTTTGTTTACAATTTTTCCAAATTTTTTCCTAGTTAAGCAATTTGTTGTGCATTTATTTGTGTATTTCTTATATAGAGTAGTTAGGAAAACGAAAACCACTCAAGTGATCATTCCATAGATCGAGTTCGGTCAAGCAGACCAAATTAGAATACGGTACATTAACAGTACCTTCACACATGAGCGATTCAGACTGCGCTTTCTGACATTGAAAATTTCCCTACACCCATTTTTCCACCTACCCCGCGCCCTTCAAACATATTTCCAAACAAGCAAACTTCAGATCAAGCACAAACCAACATGTCTCAAACCGCTCCCCCAGCATACATTAACTCAGGTAGACTTGTAAACCTTCCCCATACTGTCCTAATTTTTATAGGAACCCTAGATAATAACCTGTTGAACCGCGCGTAAAACCTTGGATTGAGTCTCGAGAACAGCATTTCTTATGCGAAAGCATCACAGATGATGAAATAAAGATTAGGGAAGCTAAAAGGTTTATTCACCCTAAAGAGGGGAATGACCATGATACAGTTACATACGTCCCATCCATTAGCGAAGCTACACCTTGGGACAATTTTAAAAAACACTTATTAGATTTTTTCAAAGAAATAACACTCGCACAACCTTTGGCCACATTAGAAGCTGTTTTCAAAACTAAATGGAAGAAAGAACACGAAGATTTACATAATTTTATTACACAAATTCGTAGAAGCCCTCCGAACCTCAGAAAATGCATGCAACATTACATTCACTTCAAAGCAAAGAAACCTAATAGTAGTAGCATCCATTTACCAAAACCTACCCGTAGCACCTAAAAAGAAATTTCGTGTCTAAATATTGACAAACCAGTAAGTGAAGCCATAAATAAAACATGGGAACATTACCCAGACTGAGCGAGCCAGAACTACCGGAAGGGTAGAGAGACCCCCATACATTACATTCAGCAACAACAACAACAACCTCATAAATCTAGGCCGATACATGGAACACCACCTCAGAAACAAGCTCCACAAACCCAGAATGCACGCCCTCCTCCTCAGTGTTTTAATTGCGATAGTTTTGGGCACATGATGAGTCAATGCAATTATCCCCCTTATTGCTCCCACTGTCATGAACATGGTCGTCGCCGTGGCGACCGACAAAAATGTGCTGACAAGGCCCCACTTCCAGAGATCAAATCACCAACATTCCCAAAAGCCCTCCAATTCTCAACACAGTCAGTTTCCAGTTAGTTTCCAGTCACCAGTTTCAGTTAACTCAGCAATGAGATTCGGAATCCAACTGAAACGATTTTTCAGCAAAGAAGGCAAATTTTAATCACCGAACCAGTCAGATTCACTATTTTTCATATGCCCTACAGTCTACAGAGCATATAGAAGTAGCACCTTATGAGAAGATTTGCTTCCTAGCAAGAGTAGTAAACGGTCAAGGAACACTATTAGAGTCAGATCGCACTCTTATTACAGAGAAAAGTAACTTCAAGAGAGATGTTCTTAGTCATAGTTAGAATTCAGCTATCCCTGTTGTTTGTTTAAACAAAGGAAAAAGCCCTATTGAATTAACTTCAAGTCAGAGAATAGGAACTATTTTCACAGTAGAAATAAATTCATATTTCCCCACCAGTACTATAAATCGTGTTTCCAGTTCCTTAGAGTTAAACCTTTCAACATTAAACGAAGAATATAAGAAGTATCTGGAGCACTCACTCCCTTCAGGAGTCACCAGCCTTACAGAATCCCAAACTACTGGAATCACTTCTCGATTTCCTGATAAGAAATAGAGATGTGATTGCCCTAAAAGGAGATCCTCTGGGCCGAACTAATTTGGTCCCTTTCGAAATCAAGCTGGAACTCAATTCCAAACCTATCTTCATTTCTATAGGGTTCCACATTCCCAATTAGTAACTACTGAGGAACACATCAAGGATATGTTGGAGCAGGATGTCATTCAGCCTTCAGCTAGTCCCTGGTCCGCTCCTATGATCCTTGTTTCTAAAAAGAACGGAACATCTCTCCCTTGTATAAATTTTAGACGCTAAACTACATTACCATCCCAGACCGTTTCCCTATTCCAAACATGCAGGAAACAATTCTGAACGTAGGGAGAGCTAACTTCTTTTCATCCCTCGATTTAGCATCCAGTTATTGGCAAATGGAGGTCAGTCCCGAATCTTGGGCATTGACTGCTTTCTCCACTAATCGAGGCCATTACGAATTCCAGATTTTACCTTTCGGAGTCCTTAATGGGCCTGCTAATTTCTCTAGGTTGATGAATATAGTCCTTTTCGACCTATTAGGTGTCGAAGCTCTGGTCTATCTTGACGATATTATCGTTTATAGTTCGGATAAAAAACACACTTTCAACATCTTCAGAATGTGCTATCACGTTTGAGAAAAGCACACCTTAAACTGAAACTTGCAAAGTGCAACTTCTTATAGGAATCCCTGGTATACTTAGAATTTGTACTATCATCCACTGGAACTAAACCTGATCCAGCCAAACTTGAAGCACTGGAAAGGTACCCTGTACCTAAAACCATCGACGACGCTCGTGCATTTATTGGATTTGTCGGATTCTATCGAAATTTTATCCCCCAATTTTCGAACATTGCTAAACCCATTACCAATTTGTTCCAGAAAAATGCCAAATTTAATTGGGAATCTGATCAACAACATGCTTTTGAAACTTTAATCGGTAAACTAGTCATCCCATCCTCCAATATCCCGATTTCAAACCCTTTGTCCTAGCCACAGACGCTTCCTCTTATGGACCAGGAGCCGTCCTATAACAGGACGTAGATGGTGTGGAATTACCCATTGTTTATGCCAGTCAGCTTCTCTCTGGACCTCAACGGAATTATTCCACTACAGACCTAGAGGCCCTGGCGGTATATTGGCTTTGAAAAAATTCCAAAATATCGTCTACGACTACGATGTAACCATCAAAACTGACCATAAGCCACTCACGTATCTCTTCAAGGACAAGATACTTGAAGGACGGTTGAGTAGATGGGCTCTGTTGATTCAGGACTTTGCGGCAAAAATCGTATACAAACCAGGAAAACTTCCAAGTTATTCCAGACGGATTGTCGAGACTCAAGCCTGACACCCAAGTGAATAAGATAGAAACTCTTCCTATGTTCGACCACGAATATCTACAATACTCCCAACAACAGGACAACACACCCAGAACCTTCGGGCTCGCCTGGAACAAAAGGAACCATCGAAGGTAAAAGAACAGTACAAACAAAAAGATGGGCGCGTACATTTTAAGAACGAAGATGGAAACCTCGTGGAAATACCAAAGGATCTCGTAAATATAGCCATACGACTTTGTCACGACTCACCTTTGTATAGCCACATGGGGCCGGATCGCACCATCAAGGGTCTTTTGGAGCGATACCATTTTCCCGAAATGAACAAAACGGTACATGAATACATCATGAATGCCCGTCTTGTTTAAAACATAAAGGCAACGTACTATCCACAGCTCCCATGCATAAATATCAACAACGGCTATAACGTGTCCATCGGGGACACCCCTCATTTCGTCCTATATCATTACGACAAACGGCTACCTTTTGATTTGCCTGACCAAATCGACTCGGCAGTTCTAACACCTTCCGAGATGGCAGAAGCAAATCAGCAACTAGTTGAACGATCTTTCAAAATTTTTTACATAATCCGATACGCCATAGACCAGGGGTGGCGAACCTTTTTACAGTCGCGTGCCAAAAAAAACATGTAAACCATAAAAAAATTCGCGTGCCCACCAAAGTTTATATATATTACAACAAACTATAAACATTAAGTCTATTATTTTATACTCATTATTGCAACGTTACTGCATTTTGCATAGGTGTGCCAGGCAAATTTTATCGCGTGCCAAAATTGGCACGCCTGCCATAAGTTCGTCACCACTGCCCTAGACCAACGAAACCAACAAATGGAGCAAGAGCAACATGGGCGTCATCCCCGTCAACGGGGCCCATATAGGATTATGAAAAACCTTGGAAAGAACCGTTACGAAATCCTCGACCTCCGAGATCATTCCAAACTGAAGATCATTCACGCTGATAATCTGAAGATACAGTAGCTGCCGAACAAAACCTTCCCAAAAAACATCTGCCAGGGGTTCGAGCCGCTTACCCTTCGAAAGATCGAGGTATTAACAAATCCAGCAGCGACCACAAAACTGAAGTGGTCACCACGAAAAACACTACCCATGACAAAGATTGGTACCTCGTAATACCACCAGTACTCGAGCCAAGCTCTGAACAAGAAGAGGTCCCAGATCCGAGAGTCCCATCGGAACCAGGCCCTGGAGAAACCCCTTCTAGAGGATCACTCAGTGGAACCCCACCATCTCCTCCGTCACCACCCTAGGCCTGTTCAAAAATCAACTTTTTCTTATTTTCATAGGTTTCTGTACATTTTCCCATGCTTTTTGACCTGAGAAAGCCGAAAATCACAACTATTTTGACCTAGGATGTTGGGAAGCATTGCCGCATGGAGCTTTAAATTTTCTGCCTTGAAATCGGCCAAAGCGCCAATTCCGGGGTCCCTTGAATTATGTTTTGCACTTTAACTTTTGATCTAAACAAGATAGAGCAACAAATTAGGTATCAAATGAAAGAGCATAAAATTAATTAATATTAATAATAATAATAATAATAATAAATAAATAATAATTAATAATAATAATAATAATAATAATAATTATCTATCATTTTTCAGGAAACAACAGAAACTCAATCAGAATCTAGAAAACCATCTACAAGTTACAACTTCACAATGGCATTAAGCAAGGAGCTGAGGGAGCTCCGTGGGCGCACAGTTGATATCTCAGAACCTCCACGTACTGTCCACAGGCAGGTGTCAACTGGGCCATCTACCAGATCTCTCACTGAAACTTTCCTGGTTGGATACCCTTCAGCTTTTATCAGTGGTTCCCAGCTTCCCACCAACAGACAGGCGTTCCAGTATTTCCTTAATCTTCAGAATTTACCGGAAAATGCAGGGAGGCCCATGGTTCAAGACCTTGCATATGAAACAGTTGAATCTATCATCCCATTCTGGCAGATGGCTAGGATCAAGACAATGACCAAGTACAACGCAATGAAGCTCTTCATGAAACTACATGAGAAACATCGTGCTCTGGTGAAAAGCAAAGGAAGAGCAAGTAACCCTGGAGGAAAAAGAGGAGCATTTGTGCTGGAATTAGACAGCCTGTTCGATATAGGAGCTTCAGATGCAATCCAGGAAATACAGAACAACAGACTGTTATCCAGAGAGAAGAAAGATGAGGATATCAGGTTCTACGAAGACGAAAAGACTGAGAGGAAAGGTCATATGTCTGGTCATGACAAGATTTTTGAGACAAGATCCCTGCAGCAAGCAGCGAGGAATGAAAGACTGCAGCATAGACAAGAACAAGGTAAAACTAATTACTTTGAACGTTACAAAAAGTTTTAAGTTTTACTCCATTGCGATATTTAGCATGTACTTAACAATTACTGTCTTAACATGTACTATTTTACAGCTGCAGCAGAACAAGAGGCAGTTGTTCATGTGGATGACATTACCTGGGGTGACTCAACTGACAACGACGCTAACACAGAGGACATGGATTACCATCAGCCTCGTCCTGGATGTTCTCACCATCAAGACACTGTGACTAGTGTGACTTTGACGTTTCCAAGGAAGGTCATGGAATGTGATGTCATCTGCAATACAGCTGATCGTCTTGGTTTATCAGACAATCAAGTTACTGCCATGGTTTCTGCCACCTTGAAAGCTGGAGGGGCTGATCTGGATAACTTCGTCATCTCAACCTCAACAACACGTCGCAACAGAATGCTGTCCAGGTATAATATCAGCCAGAGTCACATGTCCAAGTTTTGTGAAAAACCCCACAGTACGCTGCCTTACACTGGGATGGAAAGTTGCTCAAAGATGTCTTGGGCAGTGAACCTGGAAGTACCTCAGAGACTTTAGCTGTGCTAGTGTCTGGTCCACCTTCATACACTGAAGGAAAGTTATTGGGAGTACCTGTCATCGACAATTCTTCTGGCACAGCTCAGGCTGAGGCTTCAATGGATTTACTGGAGACATGGGAACTTACGGATAATGTTACTGCCCTTGTTTTTGACACTACATCCAGTAACAGTGGAGTTCACAGAGGAGCTGCCAAACTGCTAGAGAAAATGCTGAACAAAAAGGTGTTTTATCTGGCCTGTCGACATCACATCCTGGAAATCCTAGTAGGAGCAGTTTGGGAGAAGCTGTTTGGGAAGGTGAAGGGGCCAGATAATCCTGGTTTGAGCATCTGAAGGATGTTTGGACGGACTTGTCCAAGGAAAACCCAAAGATGCTGGCTATCAACAGCAAATGGCTGAAAGAAAAGAAGAACAGTGAAGAAATACTCCAAGACATTCTAACAGCAGAAAGGCTTCCAAGAGCCGACTACAGGGAAATGGCTCAACTGACAGTCATTGTTCTTGGAGGAACGCCTCCTCGAGGTATTCACTGGAGTCGACCAGGCGCCATTCATCAGGCCAGATGGATGGCCAGAAACCTGTACTCCATGAAAATGCTGATGTTTGCAGATCAACTTGAGTACGACGAAGACACTGTATCAAAGCTGGAAAGACTCAACACCTTCCTTGCGCTGTTCTACACTCCTGTATGGATGATGTCAATGTCTGCTGCAGATGCTCCCGTGAATGATCTAAGTCTAATCCAGGACATGTTGAAGTACAAGAAAACTGACCCAGAGCTTGCTGATGCAGTACTTAATAAGATGGAAAACCACAAATGGTACCTGACGCAGGAAGTCGTGCCATTTGCCCTGTTCAGCAGTAGATTGAGTGACACATTGAAGCACGACATTGCTGCCCAGTTACATGCCACTGAGAAGCCAGACAGCTTCAGAACAGGAAAGCCTCTATTCTAGAGAGTCACAGCTAAGACCACCCTGGTTGATCTCATTGGCCCAGAATCACATTTCCTGCTGGACACACTGAACATTGGATCCGAGTGGCTTCTGGAACCTGTCACGTCTTGGCCACAGAATGAGGACTACAGAAAAGCGTTGGACTATGTTAAGAATCTGAAAGCGGTGAATGACATTGCTGAACGTGGTGTCAAGATGATGAGCGACTTTGCAAATGTCATAACAACAGATGCCAAGCAAAGAGACTATCTCCTTCAAGCTGTGGAGTTCAACAGACGCCGCTTTGACAGCTTCAAGAAACAAACTCTCAACAACTGACTGTGTAAATGTCATTATGAAATTAATCATCATGTAATGCTTTCACTTCTTGATCGATTAGACTTGTGACAAAATGTTAATCTCAAATTTGTGTCATGAATAAGGCGCCTTGTCTGCCTTGAGTGTGAGAAAACGAATTTTGTGATATTTCTGAAATCTTTGTATGTACCAATGTGCCATTTCTTGTTCCAAGACTATCATAATTGTATAAGTTAGAAAGAGGATTAAAAACACTTTAATTTGGTGCCTATTTTGTTGCTCTATCTTGTTTAGATAAAAAGTTATAGTGCAAAACATGATTCAAGGGACCCGGAACTGGTGCTTTTGGCCGATTTCAAGGCAGAAAACTTAAAGCTCCATGCGGCAATGCTTCCCAACAACCTAGGTCAAAATGGTTGTGATTTTCAGCCTTTTCAGGTCAAAAAGCATTGGAAAAAGTACAGAAACCTAAGAAAATAAGAAAAAGTTGATTTTTGAACAGGGCTATCACCACCCTCACCGGTTGATGATCGACGCACGGACCCTACATATCGGCCGCAAATGCATCAACCACGTGAACTAGAACCTTCACATAAGAAACAAAACCCCTCAGAATCCGAGCTTAACGGTCGAACCCCACTACCACCAAAGCGAGGCCGACCACTCCGCACACAAACACAAGTATCCACACGACAACCCCCAGCTCCGTATAATCTAAGACGTAGAAATTAATAAAATTGTACCCCCTTATAATTTTCCAAATTATTTACTCTTGTAGCCCTAGCATTAAAATTTCTACCGGTTGTTATAGAAAAGATTGCAGAAGGCAAATTTTTGAAAGGACACGCGGACCTTTTCATCAATTTGCAACCCCCTGCTAGAATTAAAACCAATCTCCTTCAGATAAAAACCCAATTAAAAGCATTTGAAAGTAAAATTCACGGTTCTGTTAAACATATCCTGGGAACAGACCAGATAGTCGCGTTCTCTTAGAAAATACATACGAAAATATTAAAACTACAGCACACACCCTATCAGATATATTAGGTTAGCATTAATGACTCATACCGCTTCCCGTCGAAAATTAAATCTAAACCCGTTATAGAAACCTTAAATCTCTCCATGAAGCCGGTAACCATCCTACCCGAACTTCATGCTCCAAAATGGAATGATCAATTGAGTCGTTTTAAAATTTCAGATGATAACCAGAATAACCTTTTTATAAATACTACAACCAGTAACAATTTTTTCAACATCTGCCGTTAGTATCATTATTGCGTGTGCTATTATCCTTGGTATATTTGTAGTAAAAAGATCATTCTTAGAACGAAGGAAAACAAGAGACATCGAACGACGTGAGACTATTTATACACGACCAAGAGTGCGTACCCAGACCACGTGAACTAAACTTAACCACCCCAACTCATATGTTGTATAGAAATCTGTCTTAAAAAAACCATTAGTTATCTAGTTAGAATTAGTTAGGATGTTATATTATTGTATTAATATCATTCTAGAGGGAGAGCCCTGTAAAAATGAACAATGAATAATTCCTATATTTTTATATTCATATAATTCTTATATTCATATTATATATTCTTATATTCATTTTTACATATAAAGTCCAAATTCGCATAACGCTGACACGAGTTCGGATAATTTTTTATTTTCTTTCTATTTTATTTTTGCTGAATAATTGATGAATTATTTCTTTTATTACATAATAAAATGCTTATTTCAATTTCCATTTTTAGTTAACTCAGCAGTCAATATGCGGTTTAAAAAAAATATGGCTTCACCTTCAAATACCTTGCTTATTCGTCTAAACATTGCTACAAAATATTTAACTTATCTTTAAATATTTTGCAAACTAATTCAGCATATTGAGAATTAAAAAAAAAACTTCAGCATTAAATAATAATGATGTCACTAAAATTTATGTAAAAAAAGTGTAGAATTTCTTCTGTGCTGATTCTGAGTTCTGATTTCATTCTGATTGGTCTGATCTAACTTCGAGGCTGAGCATTACCTGTAACATTTTAGCAGTAAACTACAGTAAGAGAATATCTTTGTCTTCTCCTTCGAGCCTTGCTCTCTTCAGAGAACTTAGTCTTAAATGGAGAAAAATAATTTCCCGATACGTTACAAGAATCGGGAAACCTTCAGAGAATTTAGTAAGCTCCGCAGAATCCTCCGATCCACTACAAGAAGAAATCGGATAGTATAAGAGAAACTACTGCGACTCCCTATACGATACCAGCTACTCCAGAGTAACAAATCCGTTGCTGCCACCTAACCAGAACCCCCGTCAACTTCGAACCGCCCAAGGCCATAGACGGAGGGGTATATATATATATATATATATATATATATATATATATATATATATATATATGTTAACCCTCCGTCTATGGCCTTGCGTAGTTCGAGGTTGACGGGGGTTCTGGTTAGGTGGCACCAACAGATTTCTCACTCTGTGATAGCTGGTACCTACCGTGTCGGGAATCGCAGTAGTTTCTTTTATACTACACTCCGATTTCTTCTGGTAGCGGATCGGAGGATTCTGTGAAACTTACTAAATTACTTGACGGTTCCCCGATTCTTTTAGCGTATCGGAGAAATTATTTATTCTATTTTAAAACTAAGTTCTCTGGAGGAGGCAGGACTCAAAGGAGAAGATAAAGATATTCTCTTACTGTATTTTACTGCTTCTAAAATATTACAGGTAATGCTTCAGCCTCTAGGTCAGATCAGAAACAGAATGATAATTTGAAAGAGTACAAGAATTTCTATACAAATAATTTGGTGACATTATTATTTAATGTTGACCTGTTTTGTTTTTTATTCTCAATAGGCTGAATTCTTTTGCAAAATATTTGAAGATAAAGGTAAATCTGGGCTGTAACATCATATTGACAGATAAGCAAGATATTTGAAAATGAAGTCACATTTTTCTCTTAAACAGTATATTAATAGATCTGATGTTATGATTTGCCGAGTTAACTAAAAATGGAAACTGAAATATGCATTTTATTATGGATTAAAGTGAACATGCATATGAGCCAAAATTAAATGCTTAAAATTTCAAATTAAGTGTTAATTTAGAGTTTCGGCAAGATATGACTTCATCTTTTACAACTAAGAGAAAATATATCAAAATATGAACACTGCATAGAATTTAACATGATTACATGATTAAGCTTAATGTAAAAAATTATTAGGTAATTTGAAAAGAAATATTTCATCAATTACTTAGCAAAAATAAAATAGAAAGAAAATTAAATTTTTTTCCAAACTTGTATTTTATATACAGTTAGATGTCACGCGAATTTGGACTTTATATGGAAAAATGAATGTTAGAATTATTCAAGATATACTGTATGTATATATATATATATACTTCCTTCGACTTTTTTGTTCGTATACGGAATACGAAATAACTCCCTTTCCTACGACTACTGCGGTTTTCGCCACAGAAATTTATAACTTTATGAGTGTTGCGGCTTAGTACTTCGTAATATGCGTAAAATGATGGTACTGCATGGTTTTAATGATGCTTCAGTTTTTGTATCGTACAATAATACTTCTGAGAGCAAATTCATGAGTCTTTACAAAAGAATTCTTGTCACTTCAATTCAAATGCACGACACGAGAGACGACCCGTATTTTGCTGTTTTCCTTCCGTTCTTCCAAGAAAAATGGAAACTCTTGAGGAAATAATAAGTTTCATGCGCAATTTTCTTTAGCTTTTACGATCTAGTTTCAAGAATTTTTTTCATTTCTTTTTAGCGTTGGTGCAGTTTTATTGTACACCGTGGAAATAAACAAATCATTTTTGTGTACACACACACACACACACACTGGTGACAATCCATACGTGTGTGAAGTTTCATCAATTTATGTCAAATAGTTGTTTAAAAGTTATGACACGGACTTTGATTTGTAACCTTGACCTTTGATGCAAATATTTGATTCTTGTTCGCGACACATCATCTTGTGACGACACCTAAGTGTATGAAGTTTCATTAATTTATGTTGAGTGGTTCAACAGTTATGCGTGAACCTCCATTTGACCTTTGACCTTTTTTTTCAACCTTGACCCATGATGCAGGAACCTCATTTTTGCTCATGACACGTTGTCTATTCATGATCCATGTGTGTGTGTGTGTGTGTGCGTGTGTGGTATTTCATTAATTTATGTTGAGCGGTTCAAAAGTTATGGTGCGGACACTAAAAAGTTTCACTTCACTTTTGACCGCTATTTATGACGTTGGCCTTTGATGCAGAAACCGCACTCTTACTCATGGCACTGGGTCTTGTAGTGATCCATATGTATGTGTAAAGTTTCATCAATTTATTTTGAGCGATTCAGAAGTCATACCGGTAGCTCGAACACAAAACTGTGACGAATATGAGAGCAACTAGCTGGCCCCCCAAAAAAACAACAACAACAACTGCTGATGTCAAATTAAAAATTAAATAATTGTGATATTGTAATAACAACTGTCAAAATAAAACTGTAAAACTACTTTTAAAACTAGATGCAACAGTAAATTATAATATACAGAACTATAAGTTGGTGACATTCATTACATTTACAATATTCATACAAGATCAGTATTATCCCCACCCCCTACCCCGACAATTTACTTGCCCCCTTCAAATTTAGAAGTCTTGTTACGCACCTGTGCCACGTACTGCACGAATCATTATTATAATACAATGCAAAATTCAGAGTGGTAAATAAATTGAAAATAGTACCAAGTATTGCATTTGTACTGTACTTTCAGGAAAAATACATATATTTTCTCTTATTTTATTTGCCTATACCCGTGAACAGGCACGCACAGCTCTCCCAGGAGGAAGTGGGAAGGTTTAAATATTTACAGTTGGTCTTTCACCTAACCCCGGTCTTTCACCTACGGGTCCGGACAAAAGCCCCCTAGGACAAAAGCCCCCTGGACAAATTGCTGGGTAGGGCAAGTCAGGTGTCACATCTAATCTGAAAAGATCAGAAGATATTTAGGTGAAATAACCAATATTAACCTGTTATGTTAATTGAATGCCCAATTAGGTCAACTGAATGCCCGGTTAGGTCAACTGAATGCCCGGTTAGGTCAACTGTACGCCCTTGATGATTGGTTAGGTTGTTTTGATATTTTCGTTAGTTTAAACGAAAATGACGAGAGCCAAAATACATAAACTATAAACTATAAACATAAACTAAAACTATAAACATAAATGTAAATAATAAGAATAAAAATAATGATTAAAAAAATTATTATTACTATTTTTTCTTTGGGGGCTTTTGTCCTACACTCCTTTCACCTAACCTCTGTCTTGAGGTAACTAACCTCCGACCGAAACTCATTAAATAGTTCTTTTACTTTTCAGACTAAACTATATCAACATTATGCAGTTATCGCAAAGTCGTCGACCTGAACAAATTTGGGATCACCTGAAGATCAGAGCCCCCAGCCTCGTTAGTCAGCCTTATAAGGCTAACTAACGAAAATATTACGACTTAACCTAACCAATCGTGAAGGGCGTACAGTGACCTAACGACTAGTTAGGTTAAGTCGTGTTATTTTCGTTAGTTAGCCTTATAAGGCTAACTAAAGAAGTGGGGGCCCTGATCTTCAGGTGATCCCAAATTTGTGATTACAAAGTTTAATTTCGTTGGAATGAATACTGCAAATCGTTAACCCCCTTCCCCACCAAAAAAGTAATATTTAAATAGAGCGTAAAGTAATTTTCATAAGTCCCTATTTTTTTGAAATTTACTCGTATTTCCGATACACATTAAATACAATTCAAATTATCAAACAAGAATTCAATTCAAAATTCTTTGTTGTTCAAACGACATTTGAGAGAGAATACAATTTTTTCTTAGTAAAAACAAAGCATTTTAAATAGGACAATAGGACATCTTAGGAATTACCAAATACGAGGTAATGGGAATTACCTGTCATCACAATAATTACACTGGTCAACACTCATTTTATGCCAATCATATTAGAGTGATTTTGGGGTAACTTTGTGGTGCTGATTCCGAAATATGACATCGGTTTTGCTAGATTGGCTCTATAATTTATGAAATAATTGGTACCCCATGAACACATAAAAATGCAAAAAAATTTAATGTTCAGGCGGAGCCTACTTACAAATCGCATTGAAATTGTCTCAAATCATACAAAAGTAAACACATGAAATACATATATGGCATTTATTCGGTATCACCATCTAGAACGTTCCGGTAGTTTCCCATATGCACGCGTTATGGTTACGTTTCCTATTAATTGAGGGTATTCATTATCTCAAGAACTAGAGCCAAATCGGAAAAAAACTACTTATCATTTGGAATTCAGCAACCCCAAAATACCCTAAATTCGTACGAATTTCCTTGGCAACGAAAAAAAAAGTTTTTTTGTTGACCTGTGTTATTATTACTTACATATATATATACGAGTATATATATATATATATATATTTTTTTTTTTTAACTGCAAACAAACACAGTATAATTAATGTAAAGAACGACGCTTGTGTAGAAGAACGTTCCGCACAAGATGAGGAGGGAGAACGAACAAATAAAAAATGAGGTAACACCCGGGAATCGAACCCGAGATCTTCCGATTGCGAAGGTGCATGCGAAGGTGCCCCCTCAGGGCATTGGTTTCTGCTCGTATGTAGGAGAATTACGACTTCTGATTGATCGAGGCCCATGGTGTAGTGAATAGCATTTCTGACCGGCAATCGGAAGATCCAGGGTTCGATTCCCGGGTGGTTACCTCATTTTTCATTTGTTCGTTCTCCCTCCTCATCTTGTGCGGAACGTTCTTCTACACAAGCGTCGTTCTTTACAAAAAAAAAATATATATAATATATATATATATATATATTATACACAATTTACATACATAAGGTCATGGCATTTATATACAGAAATCTGAATTCATTACATGAAATAATAATTCAATAGTATAGATTTGTTAATAGTAATTTGTATGGGATTGAAAGGGGTAAATATTTTAATTTAAAGAAAGCAGTAATTTACGCATTAAATAAAAAAAATTATATACGTTTTAAGAGAAATGGAAAAAAGAAACGTGCGTCTGGGTTTAACCTCCTCCTTCGTAATGTTACGGAGAGGGAGAGGATCTACGGGTTTACGTGGGATCCGAACAACGGATCGATATATCATCCGTTGCATTGAACTACTACCCAAACCCAATGTCGCTAACTTCGCTGATCGATCGGAAGAGGTGTTGTAACATGGCATGATCTCCAAGATCTGCAGAGCTTCCTCGCGGAATACTTCATGAATATATGAAGAGATATTCAGCTTG
Source organism: Bathynomus jamesi (assembly GCA_023014485.1). NCBI lineage: Eukaryota > Metazoa > Arthropoda > Malacostraca > Isopoda > Cirolanidae > Bathynomus > Bathynomus jamesi. The sequence continues at coordinate 42,826 of JAJOZX010004985.1, read as the reverse complement.
TGAAGGTCTCTAAGCTTAAGAATTTTTGGAGATTTGAACTTAGAGATTGTTCGTTCTCGGTTCGTTTCAGCACCCGACATCATCCTAATGATTTGTTTACGCAATATTTTTAATGGATAAATAATATAATGGCTCGTACTTCACCAGACTGCTGTATGTAAGATTTGAGGGAATACGAGGGTGCAATATAGACTGAGTAGTATACATTTGGAATGTGGTATTTTAATTTATGCAAAATATAAGTGAATTTTGGCAGTTTATTAACGTGTATGCGATGTGCCATTTGAAAATTGTTTTCTTTCATAAAAAATTCGACCAAATACTTTCATCTCCGATACTTACTCTATTAATTATAGTATAATCTATATGCATTTATGCAATATGCAGCCTATATTTAAATAATGATAATCATATACGAAATATACGAAATTGTTGATACATTTAACGATGATTTATTCGCGTAATACAAATTATTTAAGACTGAAACATCGACAACAAAACGAGCAAGCGCAAAATATGCAGGTTGCAATTGCAACTTTTAAAGAACTTCACTCGAAAGTGATTTTCAAGAGTTTAGTTTTTACATTGTATTAATAATGTAACCTGAACTCACCACCATTAACTAACTTTGATTACGAAATTCAGTTATATTTATATATTGACGTCACGACAGAATTACTCGATACTTGTAATTTAACTGTAAAAAAAGTAGGTTATTTAATATAGCCTACTTTTTGAGTTAAATTATTATCAGTATCACAAAATGTGTCGTTATATATAATATATATATATATATATATATAATATTTAGGAGAAATCCAATGACAAGGAGAAATGTAAATGCCATGAAAAGTCTTCTTTAATGCGCAACGTTTCGAGCAATACGCTCATCTTCAGCCTGAAGATGAGCGTATTGCTCGAAACGTTGCGCATTAAAGAAGACTTTTCATGGCATTTACATTTCTCCTTGTCATTGGATTTCTCCTAAATATTAAATTGAAGCTCTGTAGAAGCAACCCGCATGATTATATATTATATATATATATGGACCTTTTCCAGTTTGTGTACCGTTTTCTTTTCAGATCAAAAATGAGTGATAATATCAATCTCTTTAGTTAGGCTTATAAGGCTAACTAACGAAAATACAGTGGTGGGCACCGTTAACCAAAAAGTTAACTTCGTTAACCGCTAATCCGTTAACCAAAAAGTTAACTTCGTTAACCGTTAATCCGTTAAACATGTAACGGAAGTTACCGATAAACCGTTAACGTTAACTTTTATTATAAAAAAAATGAAAAACAATATACTGTATATATATAATTTAATTTTCCCTCTTCTTCTCGTTCTCCATTTTGTCCATGAGATGCATGTTGCCCTTCATGAAAATTAGCATATCAAAGTTTTCATCAGACAGGGATGATCTCTTGGCCCTCAGGATGTCCTTGCCCATAGAGAACAAACGCTCCACTGCAGCACTGGAGGGGATGGCTGTGTTGAACTTGATGAACAAGTCCACCAACACTTGCTCACCAAGAAGGCAGCATCTGTCAGCAAGTCCTTGGAGTTGGTCTCCAGCCAGGTCTTGACCAAGTTCTGGGCCTTGCCCTTGAGTGACCTGTGGCTTCTGCTGCTCTCTTTTGTCTGGATTACAGCACTGAAGAAGTCATCCTCCTCCTCCTCCTCGTTGTTGCTGCCTCCACTGTTGCTGCCCACTTCGTTGGACTGCTGCTTCATGGCCTCCTCGACTGTACCCTCCATGCTTTTCCTCACCCTGGGCGACCTTGGTGTTTGTCATACTTGTCGTGAACCAGATGAGGCGAAACCTGGGATGGAAGGCAGCAGCCAGCTGGCATTCGTCATCCTCCAGGAGGGGCCCAAACCTTTTGTCGATGCCTGCCAAAAGTGCGTCGACCAAGGCGCTGCAGTAGACGAGGCCCTTGGACTTCGTCCTTAAGCCTGAAGATTGTCGCAGCAACTGTTGGCAGCAGAGTCCTAAGGTAGGCTTGTTCCTCCCCCTGGATCTTGTCGAGTGCTTTGGCCACAGGTGACATGATCTGGAAATAAAACAATGGAGAATTAGTAAATTGTAGAAATTCAAATTTGTATTATTCTGCAATATTATTCTGCTGTATTTGACTCAATAATATAACGATAATTGAATGAGCAAAACTAAAACGTATCTACTGGCTGGTGTTAAGAAAAATATAACTTTATTGCAATAAATAAATATAGTTGGAATAATTGTATTCTTAAACGTTTACGTAAACAACGCTATTATTGTATCAAGGTCCTGCATTTAACCCTTTAAGCCCTGAATTTTTTGTAGGGTCAAGTTATGAATGCTTGTATTTGAAACATTAGCAATTTGTACCTTCAGTCCTTAAAGGGTTAATTGTAACCAGAAAAAAAATAAATCGTGGAATTTCCACGAGTCCCGCTAGTTTATTATTAATTTATAAATATATTACCTTGACATACTCTTTCATTAAGTCGACATCCTGGTCTTTGAAGCTGTTGACCTTCAGCTGGGTCATGACTCTGTGGAGAGCAGGCCTCTTCGTCTCCAGGATTGTGTTCAGGACCACCACAGAGTCATAGGTGGAAATTCGTTCATCACTATTAACAGTGGCTATTAACAGTGGCGGATTAATTGCGCACCTGCTCAGCACTGAAAATAATATAAACTTTTAAACGTTTATTTATGAATTTTTTGGGTTAACGGACTTGAGTTAACGGAAGTTAAATGTAACGGAAGTTAATTAGTCCGATAATGATTTTCAAAGTTAACTTAAAAGTTAAATCGTTAACGAAAAAGTTAACTTCGTTAATTAACGATTAACGGATTAACGGTTTGTGCCCAGCTTTGCGAAAATATCACGACCTAACCTAACCAATCGTTAGGTTAACTGTACGCCCTTGACGATTGGTTAGGTTAGGTCATGATATTTTCGTTAGTTAGCCTTATAAAGCAAAAATAAATTATATGAAAAACGGTACACAAACTGGAAAAGGTCCACATATATTATATATATATAGGGGGAGGAGGGGGTTAGTTGTTACAGGGGCAAGTTGTTACAAGCCAATTGTTTCATGATCTACAGATGGCAGCACTTCAAAATCTGGTCTGTGCGTGCTCATTAGTATGACGCAGTAATTGAACTTTCGTGCTGAACGTTTGCCTTGTTTAGAAGTTATGCGACATTTTTTTATATTTTCTTAAATATTTGTTGATTGAAGAGGTAAGTAAAACGTGAATAATTTATGGTGTACTCTGTGATATATTTTCTGATTAATTATTAGTTGTTTTCCATAATTACACTCTGCATCACTGTTTCAAGCGAATTCAATTATCATTGTTTGTTTTTGTTGAAATGCTTTACTGGTAAAATATGACGGGCGGGGATAAATTGATACAGTGAAATAGGGGCATGTTGTTACACTGTAACAACATGCCCCGTAAAGAATATATATGTATTCTTTCAGGTAATTATGGTGAGAACTTAGTACGTAAGACAAATAGAGGGCTAGCTACAGAGGGTGCTACAAATGCAGCTGCAGAGGTGGTCCTGAATGGAAATAAATCATTAAGAAATGCTGCTCAAGAGCATGGAATAAATTTTAGGACACTTCTAATGTGTATACACTTCTTCTCTACTGGTTGTGTTATTTTTTGTTTGATGTAAATATATGTGTCAAATAAAACGTATGTATTATTCCTGTTTTGCACCGATGTATATACTCTACATATTTACCGAATGTATTTCATTAATGATATATATTAAATAGACAGAACGATGTAGTTGTTTTAGTTCTCATTTACTCCATGTAAACAAATATCTCTATTAATGGAAATGAAGGGTGTGTGTGTATATATATATATATATATATATATATATATATATTATATATATATATATATATATAATAAACGATACAAAGTGTGTGGCTTCTATGCCAAATGGCTGTGATCCTAAAGCCGACCAGAATGGCTTGTGAAAACTCCATTATGCTCCGAGACCTGCCAGCGAGAATCTCTCTCTCTCTCTCTTTCTCTGGAAGCTTGGAGGCTGCGCGGTCAATTCATCGAGGTTTTCAAGCTCTTACATGGGTTCGACGATGTCTATTTTAGAAGCATGTTTAGTTTAAATGACAACTCAACTCGCAACAATGGTTGGAAGTTCAAGCGGTATAGCACTAATGTGTGTGGGAATTACTTTACCTAAAAGAGCAGCTATGACACGTGAAACAGGCTACCTTCAGAAGTTGTGAACAGTTCCTCTGTGGATTAGTTCAAGAAAAGGTTAGACCGAATATTGCACACTATTTGAGGATGCGTGTTACTGTCTTCTTGCGTGGCTGTTCGAGAAGCTAGCTGTGACAATGTGTAGGAATCTTTCCGTAGCACCCGTTGCCAGTGGTACCTCCTCGGTATGTGTCGCAAATAGGGGATATCATACTCTGGGCTCAGGGTTGAAATTTTGGAAAAACAAAGTGGCTAATATGTATTCCTATGTAAAAATTAATTCTAAGATGGGTTTATTATTTGCAACTTTTCCGAAAAATCTCATTTTCATGGTCAAAATCGCGATTTTCTGATTTGAAGGCTGCTAACGCAGCCTCAGGGCACCCAAACCAAAGCGCGCAGCAGTTCTGCATATGATTTAGTCTAAAAGCTGCTTTTCTGACCTCATCCTTGCTTTCTTGCGTGTTTCAACACCTCTGGGTGCTGAAAAAATGTTTAGATTTCACGTAAAACTTAAGAATTTTAAGTTTTTCTTCAAAGAATAGGCGCAGCTCACCAGCTCTACTCTGATCGAGTAGCGGGAGACTTGCCACCTCCACGTGTAGGTTTACACGCCTGTTCTTCCTGGATCCCTGAAAAGCGTGGCCTCATAAGATCTTATATTATGATCTTATGAGGACTTTCAGCTCTTATGAGCATTAACGATGGCTTCAGCCTCTTCATCAGCCACTCGAACCTGAAAAGCTCTCAAATATGTCCTGCTTCGATCTGAACACTGGGAGCATTTCTCGATGGTCTATCCTGGCTCTCACCCACCCATCTCTCCTCTCGTGACCGTACACAGCTTGGGAAGCAGTTGAGACTTCCTGTACAGCTCTCTCGCAGGACTGAGTATGAACAGAGAAAGCGTCCACTTTGAGTGGTTTTCCTGAGATCCTCGAGCTCAGTCAAGGTCATCTTGGAGGTGAAAATAGGCTCGTAAATATTCTCTAATTCCCAGTCGATGAGATCCTCAGGTGAAGTGGCTTGCAGATTGACTTTGGGACTTTTATGGGGCCTCACTGTCGTATCACCGAAGTCTCTGCCTTCTCTGATCTTCTCTATCTGGCTCACAGCAAAAGCTCTCTGATGCTCATCCTTACTGCACAGGAATGAAGCCAGGATGTTCTCAGGATGTGCGTGGTAAGCTCCTCTTATCACTGCAGCAGAGATGACGTTCCTGACCTCGGTAGTCTGGTTCCTCAGCAGCCTCAGGCTTGAAAAAACGTGTGCAGGACCAAATTTCAGGTGGTGCTTCACTTTGATGTCGTAGTACATTTTGAAGTAGAAGTTAAGGCAGAACTTCACGAGGACCTCGAGCCTCCTCAACACCTTCCCCTTCAGTCCGTGCTCCCTCATCCACAACAGCAAGATGGCCTGTGCAGTAGTGAGCCACCTGGATTGGTTCAGAGGTCCGCACTTGAGACCAGCCAACTGTGGACTGAGACTTCCAGACTTGATGGCTTTGATCAGAAGATAGCAGTTGTGCTGGTCTGTGGAGAGAGATTTGACTATCTCTACTGGCAGCTCTATGATATCTTCAGTTCCTTCCACTGGTTTGAAGTTGAAGTTGACCTCAAGTTCATTCACTTTCTCAAGAAGTTTTCCAATAGGCCCACTGAAGCCTGACCGGGGAGTTACAGGGCCGTCTAGCTTAATGATTAAGTGCCTCAGGGGGAGCTCGTTCACATGGAGCTGACAGATCATCCATTGGCACTTGCGACCCAGCATCTCCGATAGGGCTATGGCGCCTCCAGACCACCCCGTGTTGGTGTTGGTAGAGTCTCCTCCAATCATTACAAGGCTCTCGTCAGCTCCGTGATCCAGAAGCCACTCATGCAGGCCCTGAGCGATCTTATGAGCAGGCTTTTCTCCTTCCTCAGGTTCCTCGGGAGTGAAATGGAAGCGGTACTTTCCTTGAGGCTCCCACGTGATAGCGTAATGCTCCTCGATCACTTTGCCAGGATGAAATCTCCCTGTCACTTCGTCATATTTCAACACCTTTGTGTTCCTATCCTGCTTGCCATCAAAGAATATCCCAGAGATCTTCTCTGACCTCTGCGTGAGAGCTTCAACTGATGAGGCCATTACTTCCTCCTTGGCCCTCCAGACTTTCATGCCATCTATGGCCAAGTAAGCCTTGTCTTTGGAAAGATGACCGGCCTTACTGAAAAAAATGGCGTCCACTCACTTCTACTTCACAATTATAACTGGCGTAATTGCTCAGAGCCATCTATTGAGAATGTTGAACTTCGCCTCCTGCGTCCAAATGGTTACAAAGATTCAAATGGAGTAGATTTGTTTCTTATGTATATATGTATTAAACCTGTGTAAGAGTTAAGCAAAGTTAATGTGTCTAAATGGCAACAAATTACGCCAAAGGGTTAAAAATATGAGGTTGTGTTCAATTGAATATTCGATATTTCAACATAGAACAGAAAACCGCAATTTTGAACATGATAACGCGATTTTGGGGAAAAGTTGCAGAAAAGAAACCCCTCTTAGAATTAAATTTTACATAAAAATACATACAGGGTGTACATAAAGTCAGGATCTATTTTTGTGAAGCACTTGGAAATTATACGGAATTCAATCATAAAATGATAGTGGTAACATTTATTAAATAATTAAGAGTAGGATTCGACGTGACGCCCATCAGTATCCCTGCACAGCTCAAATCGTTCCGCAGCATTTCTAAACACATTCTGGAGCATTTGCGGGGTTATGTTATCTGCAGCAGTTCGTATACGTGTACGTAAGTTTTCAGACTCGTAATCTTCGTCTGATAGACGTGCGATTTGATAAAGCCCCATGCAAAGAAATCTAAAGGGGTTAAATCTGGTGATCTCGCTGGCCAAGGTCTGTTGCTTCCGCGTCCGATCCAGCGATTTGGAAAACGTCCATTTAGATAATCCTGAACAATTTTGGCATAGTGACAAGGAGCACCATCATGTTGATAGACACGGTACTAACAATCCTATCCCCAATCAGCTGAGGTTCAAGGAATTGCTGCAATATGTCCAGATAAATAAGCCCCGTAACTGTAGCTTCAGCAAAAAAAAAGGACCATAAACCTTAGATTTTGTTAAACCCATCCAGACATTAACTTTAGGAGTCTCTTTCCTAATTTTGGACGAAATCATTCGGTCTTTCATCTGCCCAAATTCGACAGTTATGGCGATTTACTTTTCCACACGTATGGAAAGTGGCTTCATCACTAAAGAGAATGTTGTCCATTAAATTATCACTCCAGATTTGTTCTACGAGATCAGCACACACAGCACTTCGTCGAGGGAAATCTTCCTCATGTAATCATGTAAAACCTGCAAATGATAGCTTTTCTTCTGCAAATTAACTTTCAGAATTTTGTGCACAGATGACGTCGGGAGGCCGAGTCTGTGTGATGCAGCACGAACGGACGTACGTGGCTCCTCAGTGATAATTCCGCGTACTGCATTCACGGTAAGATCTGACATACACGGTCGTCCTGATCTTGCTTCATCATTTACAGATCCCGTTCGTATAAATTTGTTCACCAATTTTCGTATTGTCTTGTCTATTGGCCCCGGCTTATGAAATCTCCTTCTAAACTTCTCTCTGATGTCATTGTATTTCTTTCCCTCGATTCGCCAAATTACTATTGCCACACGCTCTTCTGTTTTCATTCTAAGGGCTTCTGAAAAGAAAAATATAAAAAATAATTATTTCACAAAAATAGATCCTGACTTTATGTACACCCTGTATTAGCCAGAGTGAAATTCGGACTCGGAAAAGTATATGCCCTAGTGCCGCAAGGCCTTTTAAGGTACTTCTTGTCCTTGTAACTCCTTGTAACTCTCTCTCTCTCTCTTGTGTTTTATTACCCTTGTTAGGTTAGGTTACCCACTCCCCCTTCAAGCACGACCCCACCTCTCACCTTTTGGAGGATCTAACCTCTTTTGTCGTATGCAATGTTGCAAGTAATGTTGCAATTATTGATCATGTTGCGAACAATTGATTTGCACTCGACATTTTTGCGGGTATACATTGATTAATTACATGTGATATAATATACTTTATTTGGATCTTTTAAACTATTTCCCCCCCAACTTCAGAGAGGGGGGACAGTTTAAAAGGTCAATATTAGGGGTGAGATAATTTAACAGATTTTACTTATCTTATTTACATAATAGAATTTTAAAGATATGTACAGTATATAAGATACATATCTTGAAAAATCTATTATATTCTAGCATATTTCCGGTTTAAGAGAACCATTATTTACAAAGGATAAAATTTGAATGCCTGGTTAGGTCAATTGTAGGGCATTCAGTTATTTTTGCTACCCTTCGTGCGGGTAGCAAAAATATCCCGCGTTTTAACGAAAATATCACGACTCACCCAATCGTCAAGGGCGTACAGTTGACCTAACCGAGCACTCAATTAACCTAACCGGGCATGCCAGATAGAGAAGATCCCGTTCCAGCATTTGCTCAATCCGCAGGCACACACCTCCTTTGGTTCCCGTATTCACTGCTGTGGTGTCGAAGCAGAGGGACTTGATGCGATCCTTGAGGTTTCATTCGTCCAGGACCTATCCAATGACCATTGCTGTTTGTTCAGCCTTCGCATCAGTGAGTTTGAGGACCGCCAAGAATTTCTCCACTCCCTCACCGGAGACAAGGATGGGCAAACGGCCAATTTTTTCCCGACCAGACAAGATGGACATCAGCTTCCCGTCCTAGGGGAGAGTGAGGGGAATAGTGGGGGAAAAGCATCTCTTTTTGCCAATCGATCATTTCGGTGTAGTCAGTAGATTGGAAATTGAGGGTTCGAGGCAACTCACAGGTTCTGGTACCTGAAAATCCTGTTCTTGAAAGGATGATTTTCTGAATAGCTTGCTCCCTAATTTCTAGTCTCTTGTCAGTTACCATTGATATGAGTATATTTTCTGGGTGGGCAAAGTAGGCGTTATTCTTTAATACTGGTTCTATGATTGATCTATGTTGTTCATCTAAATTTCGAAGCAAGCACATTAAATGCCAAAAGTTATATGCATCATCAGTTGCATTAGGATGAGATTTTATCCAAAACCACCCTGGAGCATGGAACTGCATAATAATCTTGACTATATCTTGAAGGTTTTTATCGGGATTTGGCGTTGAGATATATAATCGAAGGACCCTGTTGGCTAGAGTTAGTCAGCGAGCATGGTCAAGGGTACCTGTGGATCGAGTGGACAGATCTTGAGAAGTGTCTCCAGTTTGCACTGCCAGACACATATCATAGAGATAGCTTTGATCACTGCTTAGCTCCTTCACAACATTTGCTGGAATTTCTTTAATGTCTCCCTTTACGCGAGAATATTTGACTACCTCCAATTTTGTTAAATCTGTTTTCAGTTTATTCCCAATTGAACCCACAAAAGTATTTGGACCTGTTGTTTAACCATTAATGGCTTTGTAGACGTGCATAAAAGGCAGCTCATTCAAATGCAAGAGGCACACCAACCATTGCACTGGTCTGTTAAGATGAATTTCAACCAGTTTTATGGCTCCACCAATTTTTCCTGTATTTACAGGAGTATCATCAGTCATCACACAGTAAAGCTTTAATAGTATCTGTGCTGTTCGAGTCTGTAATAATAGTTATCAACTCTTCTGCTATGCAGCGAGTAGTTCCATTATCTGGTGTGACATGGTTTACATAGATGCTTCCAGGTTCTTTCACAATAACACAGTGTTCTTTTATCTTTCCACTTTTAGTTAATGTGTTATCTTTCCTCCCATCAAATCCAAGGCACTCGATCTTCAGATTTTCGGATTTAGACCTAAAAGTATTTGTTTCACCCATGCCATTTCTTTCTCTTTCTAATTTCTTTCTGTCAAGTATGTTGGTGTGGTTAAAGATCCCCATATCTTTTAAAGCTGCATTGACGATTGCAGCTGCAGCTCTACAACTTACACGATAACGATCTGCTGTTAATGCTAGGTTTTCATAGGAGTGCCTGTTCTGAATATTCTCAGTCAATTCTAAATCGGCCTCATAATTTACACCCTGACTCTCTGAATCTACATCCATGTCTTCTTCGGTATTTTCTATAAAGTCCGATGGTAAAACATTGGTGGCTTCAGTCATTTCTTCTTATGCTTTTAGTTGACGGTTTTGTGCTTCTTGGGCTCTTGCTAAAGATCTCCTCTTTGTTGAACTAGCTATGCGATCAATTGGTCCTAACTGATTTTTTCTTTGTTTTTGACCCTCAAAAGACTCCCATTCTGCCATTGTTATTTTATCCTTACACCCACAAGATTTCCTATCAATTCCCTTATCATAGCATTCACAAGAAGATATATCAAACATTTCATCATACTGAGCTACTTTTAAGGCAAAACTTTCATTTATTCGATGTAACGCACCTTGTTCAATTTTGAGGCTTCTTCTATTAGTCTACTCACTTTAAGATAGATACCTTTGGTGTTAATCGTACGAAAAGAAAATTTCATCCAAATGTCTTCAATATCTTTTACAACAACCCTGTAACAATCATTAGCAGTTGCTGATCCTTTTGATTTAGCTGCTTCACGACGGCGCACAAAAAGGTAGTCTCACAACATCTGCTTTTGAAGGAGTCATGGCTGCTGGGAATTCCGGGGGATATCCAAAGGCTGCATTTGAGGACTTGCTTCTAGTAGTCATAGTTTATATTCAGAAGTAAAATCAAATTATATGTAATTTACAATTTATGATAATTCAAATTATAATTAAAGCAAATGCAAATTATTTCTATTTATCTGAAACAAAAATATCAAGCATTAAACAAACAACTTATCATGTAACATATAACAACATTAAACATATGCAAATATGAAGGTAAAAAAGGGGGGAGGGGCATGTGATAGGGGTAGTAGGGTAGCACATGCTTGATTTTTTAATATTTTGTTAAAGTTATTAAAAAAACCTTCTCACATAGTGTACTTTTTAAGAAATAAAAAATTTCCCATTTTCAATCCGGCCTAATATATATATATATATATATATATATATATATATATATATATATATTATATAATATATATATATATATATATATATAATTATATATATATATATACAGCCGAATCTTGTAATTAAAGTAAATTCATACAAGTGCAAGTCGGTTCATTCTGCATTGTAAATTTTCGCTATTTATGTAACTTAAAACACAACGAAAGTTTTCTTTGCATCTTCAGCGATCATTTTGTTACATATTGAGTAACGGATTGAGTAACAAAAAAAGTTTGTAGTTTTGGAAAAAAGTTCGCCTATAAATATAAAATTTCTGAAAAACATAAAATTACTAAGTGGTAATATTCTGTTTTTGTTTTGATATTTTATTCTTTTTGGTGGCAGTAATAAAATTTTAAAAACAGAATCCAGTCATTATTAATTACGGTAATTTTTTGTTTTAAAAAAAAATTCATATTTCTATGTGAACTTTTTTCTGATACTGTACACAGATCACCCTCGGAAAAATAGCATAAATTTCATTATTCTGAAAACATCCAATTAATTCTCAGTGTTGACTGAAAATGAAAGGCGCTCGACCAACAACTCCAACTCCAGAATTGTGTGAGAGACTGCTCTGGATCCAAAATGTATTATTGAAAATCGAGTCGGATTCAAAGAATTATTTTGCATAGTTTTAAAATTAAAATTGGAATCGGATTGAATTTTTATATCGGGTCGTAATGGAAAAAAAATCAAATTCAATACTGCGAATGTCGAGTCAAAATTTCCCAATGCAGAACAAGATACAAAAAGGAATTGGTGTTTTCAAAGACTTTTAAACGGCAAATTTCACGGTCTATTCCCAAGTTACATTTCCATAAGCTTTATCGATACGATGTTAAGAGAATCAGGACGCTATCTCTCTTTCCCACTGGATCGTGTCTGTTTAACAGAATACAAACTGACTCATTTCCTTTAATAATTTTTCGTTCTTTACTCGCAAAAAATGGCACACTTCACGAGTCGTGCTCGGCATTTTACTTTTTAATCTATACGAAGACGATTTATCTATTCCACAGTATATTTCTAAATTTAGTCGCAGTGACTTTATCTGTACAACAGTGTATAAATAACTACATTTGTGACGCACTCTATTTTTGAAAGGTTATGCTTAAATAACAATAAAACTAAATGCATAAACTTCACCATCTGTACTACGAATATATCCACTGATTTAGCGACATTATTTGTACAGATATGGTGCACAGCTACATATAAAGAGTGGCCACAAAGACCCTTTCAGTGAAATTACAGCATATCTGTATGTTGCCCTTGTTTTTCATGCAAAGGGACTTTGTGGCCACCTTGTACTCTATAAGTAAATATAATACATGCATGGGTTTGATCCTGAATTAGCACAGTGACCTACAACAATATTACCATGTAAATGATACATTAACCAAATTATCAAAATTTACTGGATTTAATACAATTTAATACAATTGAACAAAATAAGTGATGGTCAAAATAAAAAAAATTTATGCAGGAAGAAGGGGCCAAGGCCAAATACCCGCAAAAGCGCGCCTCCCATAAAAGAATAGAGCCAAAATCAAGGCCCGGGGTTTTCGAGATGCCTAGAAACACTGCGTTTGAAAGATGGGAGGTCACAGACACGAGGAAAGATGGATGGAGGAAGATTATTCCAGAGTTGACCGGTTGAGTAGATGAAAGAATGAAAATACCGATCAACCCTTGCATTAGATAGTTGGACAGAAAAGGAATGAGTAAGTGAAGTCTGGTACTGCGTGCTCTCCATAAAGGAGGAAGCATGCAGTTAGAGAGTTCAGAAGAGCAATGTCCATTGTGATAGCGATAGTAAAGAGAGAGTGGGGCAACATTGCGGCGAAAAGAAGGAGATTGAAGACAACCAGTAAGAAGCGGAGAAGTGATGAGACGAAAAACCTTTGATTCCACCCTGTCAAGTACGGCCGTGTGGGTTGAATCACCCCACACATGAGAAGCATACTTCATACAGGGGCGAACAAGACCCCTATACAGAGACAGCAAATGAGTAGGGGTGAAGAAACCGCGGAGGCGGCACAGCACACCTAACCTCTTAAATTAGAAGCTGTTTTAGAAAGAGAGTACATGTGATCTTTCCAGGAAAGATCACGAGAAAAGGAAACGCCAAGAATGTTAAGAGAAGAGGAAGGATTGAGTTGTGTGTTGTTGAATGTAATGGGATTGTCGTGTGGAAGATTGTGACGAGTAGACAGATGGAGGAACTGAGTTTTTGAGGCATTGAAAGCCACAAGGTTTTCTCTGCCCCAATCAGAGATAGCAGAAAGATCAGAGGTCAGGTGTCCCATAGCCATCCTACGCGAACCACCAAGAGTCAGAGAGATATGCAAGATCGCCAGTACAACCTCCCTTGCGGAATCCATACTAGCGATTTGAAAGAAGATTGTAAGAAGAAAGGTGTTCTAAGAATCTTCCTATTAAGGATAGATTCAAAAACTTTAGAAAGGCAAAAAATCAAAGCAATTGGACGATAGTTGGAGGGTTGAGAGCGGTCACCCTTCTTTGGGACAGGCTGAATGAAAGCGAACTTCTAGCAGGAAGGAAAAGTACCAGATGAGAGACAAAGACCAAAGCGTTCGCCTAGGGAGGGTGTTAACACAGAAGCACATTTCTTAAGAACAGGAGGAACACCATCAGGACCATACGCCTTCCTAGAGTTCAGCCCAGATAGGGCAGAAAAACATCTTTAGATGAGATTCTAATTTTAGACATAATAAAGTCAGAAGTGGGGGAGATGGAGGAACAGCACCGGAATCGTCCAGGTTTGAATTTTAACGAAAGTTTGAGCGAGGAGTTCAGCTTTGTCAAAAGAGACGGCAACTGTGCCGTCGGAATGGAAAAGAGGAGGGAAAAAAGAGGAAGTAAAGTTGTTGAAGAGGTTCTTAACTAGATGCCAGAAAGAGCGAGAAGAATTAGAATTGGATAGATTTTCACATTTTTGTCGGATGAAGGAATTTTTGGCGAGTCAAAGAACAGATTTTGCACGATTCTGGGCAGAAATATGAGCTGAGTGAGAGTCAGGAGTTGGATGGCGATGGTACCTTCTGAAAGCCTCCTCTCTGTTGCGGATAGCATTAGAACAAGTAAAGTTAAACCAAGGTTTTTCTGCATTAGTAGTAGGAAGAGAATATGGAATGTACGCCTCCATGCCCGAGAGAATCACCTCTGTGATGCGCTCAGCACACTCAGAAGGGCCCCGGCCACGGAAGCAGTAATCATTCCATGGGAAATCATAGAAGTACTGCCTAAGGGCTCCCAATGAGCGGCGCCGAAGTGCCAAAGGCGCCTCCTCTTGGGAGGATTGGAGCGATAGAACAGGAAACAGAGATAAGATTGTGATCGGAGGAGCCCAACGGAGAGAAAAGTTTCACAGAGTAAGAAGAAGGATGAGAGGTAAGAAATAAATCCAGAATGTTGGGCCTATCTCCAAGGCAATCGGGGATACGAGTAGGGTGCTGTACAATCTGTTCCAGGTCGTTTAGGATAGAAAAGATAGAAAAGTTGTAAGCTAATTCACCAGGGATGTCAGTGAAATGGGAGGAAAGCCAAAGGTGGTGGTGAACATTGAAATCTCCTAAAATGGAGATTTCAGCAAAGGGAGAGCGGTAAAGAATGTATTCCACTTTGGAATTGAGGTAGTCAAAGAATTTTGGATAGTCAGTAGAATTAGGAGAAAGGTAAACGGCGCAGATGTATTTAGTTTGAGATTAGCATGTAAGCCGTAGCTAGAGGGTAGAGAATTTGGAAGATTCGAGTTCGGGAATACGAGAACAAGTTAGGTCATTGCATACATATACGCAACATCCACCTTTAAAGTGAAATTGAGTATAGAGAAAGTAAGAGGGTACAGAAAAGGGGTTGATGTCAGTCACCCTAGACACCTAAGTTTCAGTGAGGAAAAGAAGATGAGGTTTAGAGGAGAGGTGGTGTTCAACAGATTGAAAATTTGAGAAAAGGCCACGAATGTTGCAGAAATTTATGAAAAGTGAATCAGACAGAGGTCCAGAACCTCTCGAATGGGCGTAGCAGATCCAGCCCCGCTGCCCGGGTCTGCGTTCCTGGTATCGGCAGGGGGGTAGGGAGCCAGAAGTGGGGACATTTGTGGTCCCCTCCCCAGGGGACTCCGAGGCTCTTGAAGTTAATGCTATTTTTTTTTTTAAATTTGGAAAGATTATGTAGTGTGTAAGATGCATGTATATGTAGTGAGGAATAGGGAGAGAAGTGTGTGTTTGATAGCATGCTGGACTGCTCACAGGGTAGATGAGACACGGAAAAAGATCAGCTAAAAAGGACAGTGACAGGAGAAACGGGAGTTCCAGCACTCCCTACTTTCTGTCTAACGTCCCTCCCGGAGTACTTCCTGGTCGATTGGTGCCTTCAATCTCCTCCTTGGAAGATTTAGATTAAACGCATGTAAGAGTATATTTACTTGGAATTAGTCTCGACTTCAGAGGGGAAACTTGAAAATTATTACCTCTTACATGCTTTTAATCTAAGCCAAATTTATTTTTGAAGTAACATCACTTATTCAGTTCAATTTTAACAAAAGTGACCTTCATAATTTTGAAAACGGAACTTGTTACTCTGAAATCGAACAATCTTTTTTCTTAATAACAAATTTTGGGTGCACACTGTACGCGCTTCCCGCCATCTCCGTTTTCCAAAAATATCAGAATAAGACTATTAAAAAATTTGTTTTTTCATTCCATCTTGGTAATATACAAAGATTCTCCATAAAACATCCAAGAATCCTAAAAATTTATATCTTTAGTACAGTAGTTGTTCAATAACACTGGTCAACAAAACTAAACTTTTTTTTTTCTGATTCCTGCATAAACAAAGCTGATCCCAAATTAATTTTTCACGCTAAGTTCGAATTTGTTTTTAGAATTTTTCTATCACATAGAGGTTTTGAGAAAAATGCAGTTTTATATAAGTATAAAAAATTTATTTTATTATACAAATACAGCTAAATAAACATAAATGGAAAGCTACTGAAATGATTTAGTGGAATATTTTCGCTTGTACTAGGGGCACTCAATATATTTTTCTCCACCCTTTATTCTTAGCTAAATAATAGGCCATGGGGCTGAAATGTCTTTTGGGCCGTAAGTTTGAACTTCCTGCGCTTCACAAAACCGGATTTTTCCAGTTTGAACCTTCCCGCCTTGTATAAAACTGCTTTTAAACGCCCTTATATAAAACCGATGGTTAACGCAGTTTCAAAAATGGCGTCTGACAGTGATGTGCGTCGTAAACAGAGAGCTGTTATCGAATTCTTAACCGCAGAGAAGGAAACAGTTGGAAATATTCACAAACGTCTACAAAACGTTTACGGAGATGCTGTTGTTGATCGAAGCACAGTTGAACGCTGGTCTAAACGTGTGAGATCATCGGAGAGAGGGAGAGCCAGCCTCGATGATGAGCCACGCAACGGTCGTCCGGCATCGGCTATTACATTTCACACTGTGCAACGTCCTGACAGCATCATTCGATCAAATCGGCGCGTCACATACAAGGAGCTATCACTGGAGCTAGGAATTAGTGAAGCAAGTGTGAATACGATAATTCAGCAACTGGGATACTCAAAAGTGTGTTCACGGTTTGTTCCTCGAGAACTGACTGAAGATCAGAAAGCCCAAAGAAAAGAAATTGCTTCTAAGTCGTTGGTTCCATACGAGACAGAAGGGGATGAGACTTGGGTACACCACTTTGAACATGAAACAAAGCGCCAATCCATGGAATGGCATCACTCCCCACGCAAGAAAAAGTTCCTCCCTTTGCAGGAAAGGTTATGGCCACCATCTTCTGGGACATGAAAGGGGTGATTCTGGTGAACATTATGAAGAAAGGACAAACAATCAACTCAGACATATATTGCTACCCTACAGAGACTTCAGAGACGTATAAAGCGAGTTCGATCGGAGAGAAAACTGGAAGACGTCTTTCTTTTGCACAATAACGCAAGACCACACAACAGTTTGCAAACAAGAGAGGCCATCACAAAAATGCGCTTGACTGTGTTACCCCACCCTTCATACAGCCCGCATCTAGCACCTTCAGACTTCCATTTGTTTGGGCCAATGAAGGATGCTATTCGTGGAAGAAAGTTTCAGAGTGACGATGAGGTTGGTGAGGAGGTTAAGAGGCGGCTCCAGTGGAACCCAGCGGACTTTTATCAGCAAGGAATAAAGGCCCTTGTTTCGAGGTGGAGGAAAGCCGTAGAAAAGGATGGAGACTATGTGGAAAAATAAAAACTTGAAAAAAGGTGTAACTACTTGTATACAAAATTTCTGGAACTTACAAGGAAACTTGGAAAGAAAAAAAAGGTGGGGCAAAATATATTGAGTGGCCCTCGTATGATGTACGAGGAGCTTCTCTTAACAATGCCCAACAGTAATCAGCTAACATATTAGGGTTCAATCTGCCCTAGTACCGTTTTTCCAACTTTAAAATACCCTGATGGAAACGCTCGCCATGCTCATCACTCACAGCTCCCAAATTCTCAGGAAAGAAGTCTAAATGGGAGTGGAGGAAGTGAATGTTTAAGGACATGCTATACCCCATTTCATGGTATGCTACCAGCATTCTTTTAACTAAATCTTTGTAGTTTAGTGCTTTGCTGTTACCTAAAAAATTGGTCGTGAAGGATTTAAAACACTCCCAAGCATTTTTTTCTTTTCCTTCTAAAACTGCATCGAATTCATCATCATTCATCAATTCTCGTATTTAGGGTCCCATAAATATTCCTTTTTTTATTTTCGCTGCGCTGATTTTGTGGAATTTTTCTTTAATGTATTGAAATCCTCTGCTGTTTCGATCCATACCTTTCACAAAATTTTTCATCAGTCCTAACTTTATACGCAAAGGTGGTAGATAAACATTTTTTGGTTCAACAAGGCTTTCATGCAAAACGTTTTTTTGACCTTCTACTAGTTGTTCAGTTGGCCAATCGCTAACAATATAATGTTTAGACTTCGCATGGCTGTCCCATTCACATAAGAAACAGCGATATTTCATATACCCTAGCTGCATTCCCAAAAGAAGAGCTATAACTTTTAGGTTACCACAGATGTTCCAGTCATACTTATTGTATTCTATGCTGTTTAAAAGATATTCCATATTTTCATATGATTATTTTAGGTGAAATGAATGAGCAATGGGAACTGATGGAAAAATATTCCCATTATGTAGCAGAACAGCTTTCAAACTCAATTTTGGTGAATCAATGAACAACCGCCATTCTTCAATTTTGTGTTCATGTGCAAGTGCTTCCATCAGGGCATGAACAGCATTGCAATAGCAAAGATTTTCTTTCATTGAAAAAAATGGCCAAATTCTTTTTCCCGGTTACGAAACAGCCTTATGTTTGTTTTTCTCCGAAAGATTCCATCCTTTTAATCTTGAACCAAGTACCTCAGCTTGATTTTTACATAGGTTTAGATCTCGAACTAGATCATTGAGCTCCGCTTGAGAGATCATGTGTGGCTCAGTTAGGGTGGAAGGATTGAAATCTGGATCATTAGGAAGCCCTACTTCAGCACTTACCTCTTCATCATCATCTTCATCTTCTACAGTATGTATATGTTTCGGGTGGTACTGGAACAGGAAGATCTGGACCATGAGCGACAGGTCTTATTGTCGATGCCAAATTAGGATATACTGTAGAATGGACTTCTTGGTTTTTGCAGAGAATCCTGATATTTTAGTCATACAGAAATAGCAGTCATTTAAGTGATCCTGTTGTTCTCTCCAAATCATTGGTATTGCTAAAGACATAGATGAACGAGCATCTTTAATCCATTGTCGGAGACTGTTTGCACATGAAATGCAACAAATATGGGGTGCCCATTGTTTATCTTGATCTCCTACCTTGCAGCCGAAGTACAAATGATAAGATTTCTCCACAAATGTATAAAAAATTGTCGGCATCATTAATATATCTACGAAACATACTTAATATCTTTCACAGTTTTTTTTAACTATTTTAGGTAATTCGTCAATATTCCAAGCACTTATTTCACATTGACCTGTAAAAAATGAAAGTAACATCAGGGGTGTAAAGGTAACGAAGTAATTTTACTTAAGTAACTTTTTCTAGTATCTACTTTTTAAAAAGTATTTATATTTTCAAGTACATTTACTCTAACTTAAGTAATTTTTGGGAGAATTACTCGTACTTTTACTCAAGTACAATTAATTTTATCCATTTAGTTACTATTCTTAAAACAAATTTGTGGCAGCCACCAGCCAGTCAAACGCAAGTTGTGCGCGGTATTTTAATCAGTCAATCACGTACATCAGCAGGCTGGCGCCTTGCCAAGTCACAAGCGTCACTCTATTCCCGCGTTAGTTCATGCATAATTGCCTGCATGAGTTTGCTTAAACCCTGAGCGTAGTTCTGGATACCACAGTAATCGATTATAAACAACAAATGTGCTGTACAGCAGATACCTAAAAGAAAGACAAATCTTACATCACTGGTAATTTACGTTGTGTGGCAAATCTTTTACATACAGCATTTTGTTTAAAGACCTCATGGCCCACAACATAAATGTACCTGTATGGTTTGCGAGAACTGTAGGTGAGTACTTTTTACTTTCGTTACTTGAGTACTTTATTCAGTAGATACTTTTTTACTCTAACTTAAGTAAATTTCATGATGGATACTTTTACTTGTACTTGAGTAACTTTTGATAAAGTACTTGTACTTGAGTAGCATATTTTAGTACTTTTTACATCCCTGAGTAAATTAATTAAAGGTAACTATAAAAAATAGATAAAAAAAGGGAACTATATAAATATATATATGTATATAAAAAGTAACTATATATATATATATATATTATATATATATATATATATATATATATATATATATATATGCATTAAACCATTTAAACATCTGCTAACAAGTTTGTCATTTTAATATTTGGAATATACATCCAAACAAGGTTTTTTGTTCCTGAACCAAAGTAGATGGTCCCTATGTATTTTTTTTGCGCTGAACCCGAATCTATTTTTGGAATTCTTAAATATATTTAACCTTTTCTTCCACTCAAAAAATCATTCAAAGCAGCATTTTCAATTGAAAACTCTCTATCACTATTTATCAATTCATTATCATTTTACTACCACTAAATGTAAGAGCTTGTATATATTTTGCACTAAGGCACTCTGCTTTACCCTTTCATTGCGATATATTGATGGGCACTGATATAACTTACGGTATGTAGGTAGTGGTATTTATCACTTCATTTGTGAAAAGATGTCATCAGTCACAAGATAGAATACATAGGTTGTCATCGGAATGCTAAACTAGTGTAATTCATGAACGGCAATTTGCTTGTAGTAATTGCAGTTAATCAATATAGCTGAAACTGTCATATCTCAAAATCTATACGTGACATATATGGGGTCAATTACCGGGTTTCTCTTACTATTACTATTACTTTTGATTCCTTCTATTACTATTACTTTAATTTTCATCTATTACTATTACTATTACTTGGTCATCTATTACTTTTACTATTACTTTTGTATGTGGGGTACTTCACTCATTTGAAAAGGATCTTTATGTCTATTTAAATGAAATAAGAAGCAGTGTGTTAACAAACAAACACTTTATTTCAGACTCAACAGGTACAAACATTATACAAGAGGTCTATAGAAGATTAAAAAGATAGTTGTCTGGAGCACTGACTAAGTAGGCCAGTGAATCACTGCGTATAATGAACATACAAATACAATGATTCAACCCTGAGGTGGTGTCCTAACTATCCCTAACATAAGTAAAGCTATCACCAGGAAGACTACACATGGATGAAAGCGTCAAGTTACTATCTTCAAAGAAAGCTTTTAAGTGGTTGTTAAACAAAGAATTATCATTAAGCACATTAGCATTAAAGTCACCAATAATAGTTACACATGTCGTATCCAACTCATCAATAATACTGCTGACCTGCCCCAATTTAATGAGGTAATCATCTTCATTATCAACTGCCTGAAAAGGCATATAGATATACAGAATTACAATTTTTTTATTATATACATAAATTTCTATTCCAGTTAGCCAATTCAAACCAAGTTTTAATTCACTAATATATTTCCCATACCCCAACCTCCATAGAATAGTTACCCCACCAGGTAGGTGGCCTGCAAGGAGACCATCTTGTTTATCTCTGGTGGCCTCCCCTATCCCATGAAAGTTACTAGACAGGCTATTCAGGCCCTTTAAGTCCTGTTTCCATAGCCATGTTTCCTGCAGACAGAAAATATCAGCATCCTCTAACAGCTTATCAATTATGATCCGCCTGTGTTTGCTGTTATTGCCTAAGCTTAGGCCTCTACAGTTATAAGAGATTACCTTGAATGTTACAATTAGGAAGATGCAGGAGTTCTGCCAGCCATCTCTACATGTTGAATTCCACTAATACCAGGCACAGCAGTTACATCATTAGACCCAACTGGATTTTCCTCCACAGTACGACGCATGATGTCTCCATAATTACCCTCTCCAGCACTTGCGAGAGGAGCTGCAGGTTTTTCTTCCTTTCTTCTCATAGAACCGCCGTACATATACTCGTTCCGGCCATACTGCTGGATCCATAAATACCCCTGGATCATCACAGACTGCTGCAACTTGAAAGGAACTGTCCGTAGTCCACCTGGAGTCAGTTTTCCTACATGTAACCTGAGGGTTCACTTTATCTTCCACAAATGCCTGCAGCTCCTCGTCCGTAAGATCAGGTCGACATCTCGAGACGAAAATGCGGTCTTCGTTGGTACAGCCAGGGCCAGATTAACCAATAGGCTGAAGTAGGCTATAGCCTACCAGGCCACGAATGTACCAGGCCACTTTTTCGGAACACATCCTGCACATGCCAGCAAAAAAACGAAAAGGTGTTTAAAACACCTTTTCGGACGTTTTTTATTCACAATAGGCAATCCCTTCATCTTTCATGTTTTATATAATCTTTTGAACTCAAGTATATCCAAAGGTTTTGTCTCACATGTACAGACTACAGAAGTAAATTTGTTCGTTTCATTGTCTTTTTCTTGAACAAAACTATGTTGTGAACAAGTGTTGTAGCTGCCAATACTGAGTGTACATACCATAGGTTATTTTGTAGAATTACCAAACCTGAGTGTCTAGACAGATGTTAGCGTGAGCCTAGACATGACAGGCCACTTTTACGATGAGCCTACCAGGCCAACTAGGGCTTAATCCGACCCTGGGTACAGCCATCATACGATCTGTTTTGGCAGCCCCTATGATACTCCGCCGTTCTCTGCCAGCCTTTGCCACAGGCTAACTCCCTCTAACCGGTGCATGAGTGGGACCGGTTAGCTGCAGTGGTTGCAGTTCTCAGAGGTTTCGCTCGCTTCCGGCCCCTCCGTACCACCATTGTCCAAGATGCCTCCTCATCATGACCCCCGACTGCATTCCCAGCATCCTGATTCACCAAGGCCCCTTGGGGGTACCCTGTGTGAGATGGTATTGAGCTGGCTATGTAGCAGTGTCTGGATTCAGGGATCCAGGATAAGACTGAGAAGCAGAGGGCTCTGCACTCATGGCTCCAGGATGAGGCTGAGAGGCAGAAGGCTCTGCACTCATGGATCCAGAATGAGGCTGAGAGGCAGAAGGCTCTGCACTCATGGATCCAGGATGAGGTTGAGCGGCAGAGGGCTCTGCACTCATGGATCCATGATGAGGCTGAGCGGCAGCCAAATAACAAATATTTGTTTCAACTAAATTATTACAATTTCAGAGACTGTAGGTCTTGATAAATTTTACTTTATTGAAGGAAAAATTTGCCACAATATTCGTTCACATACATGTTATTTTAGTTTAGAGTAGATTTAGTTCATTTTTCTGTTCTTTGTTCACACAATATGTCCACTGCCACTGCAATAGAAAAGTAATAGACTATTATCTATTACTTTGCCTTCTATTACTATTACTATTACAGCCAAAAAATTATATTACTATTACTATTACTTGAAAAATCCTGTAATACTCTTTTACTATTACTATTACCTATTACTGTTACCCCATGTCTGATACGTGATAGAAGAATTCTAAAAACAGATTCGAATTCAGTGCAAAAAAATACATAGGGACCATCTATTTTGGTTCAGGAACCAAAAACTTGTTTTTCAGTGTAATTTGCGGGTACTTCATACTTGCCAACATTTTGAAAAGCAAAAGTGGTAGGATTTGTAATCAATACCAGGAGGTCCAGGAGCATGCCCACCGCGGGAAATTTTTTTAAAATCTAGCCTTAAATGATGCACTCTAGTGCATTCTGAGCATAAAAGGTTTGATATTATTTGTAGAATGGCCTTCAAATCGGTAGGATTGGCAAGTATGGTTCTTGTCCGAAATACCGATCATGTTCTCTTGCGCGAACGCGTACATTTTATTTTGCAATTAGGTATTCCTATATAGTGCAAACCAGTGCATACCAATTTTCTCATATATATATATATATATATATATATATATATATATATAAGGTTGTAACATATATTCGCCTCAATTTTTTAGTTCATTCAGAACAAAAATTAAAGGACTTATAAAGACAAATTTGCTCAAATTTTAGTTTATTCACAACAAAATTAAATGACATAATGACAAATTAATCATCAATATAATTTCCTTCTTTTTCTATAACCTCCTCCCACCTGTAGAAAAGTTTTTTTATGCCACGTTCGAAGAAATCCCTTGGTTTCGAGTTAAAAAAAGCGATCACCTCGTTTTCGATAGCTTCTCCTGGATTGCAACTTTTGTCCATCTAGGTGGTGTTGCAGACTTCTGAATAAATGGTAGTCTGAAGGTGCGATGTCCGGAGAATAAGGTGGATGAGGCATTTTTTCCCAACCAAATGCCTCTAATTGGGCAGTGGTGATTCGAACAGTGTGAGGGTGCGCGTTATCCTGGTAGAATAGAACACCTCTGCGATTAATTAATGCAGGACGTTTTTGTTGTAATGCCATCTTCAATCGTTGGAGTTGTTGGCATTGGACTTCAGCTGTGATTGTTTGGTTATCTGGCAGAAGCTCAAAATGAATAATTCCTTGCATATTCCACCAAACACAAGCAAAATTTTCTTTTGATGGGGTCCATTCCTTGACTGAGGTTCAGGCTTTGTTTCACGGCTAAGCCACTGATGTCGTCACTTAATATTGTTATAGAGGACCCATTTTTCATCCCAACTGAAGATCCGATTCAAAAACGGTGCCTGCAGTTGCCGAGAATGCAGTTGTGAAAATTGCTCTGTATGAATTGGTCCACAATTAACCCACCCCTTATATCTCCAGTCTAACTATAGAGTAGATTAAGTCTAGCCCTGTAGGGGTCAGCCTAGAGATTCCGGAAATGGTCCAGAGCGGGCAGATAAATTGAGGTCCACAGTAGGATTCCTCACCAAATTAGGTTAGGGCAATCTACCTTCACCTTTGTTAAGCTATGAGTTGATGCTAGGTCTTAGGCCACAATGTAGGCCTAATTTGTCTGACCCAGCTTAATTTAATGAGTTTACTTTAACTGGGTTAAAAACACAATTAGTCACTTACTGCTAGTTATTAGAGAGTCCCTTTCTCCTTCTTGTTTAATTGTAAGAGCGTACTTGCTGGTGGGGATCTTTTTCGTTGTCTGTTCTTCTCCCTCCTCTCGTTCCGTCTTCTCGCCCCGTTCCTCGTTTTCGTTCTCCTTGTCTTCCTTTTCGCGGGGCTTTTTCCACCAGCGTGTCTTGGTTTTTTTTCGGTTGGTTGATCGGTAATGTATATCTATTACCGAGCACGCTCTTGTCACACAGTATAAATACTAGTGTGGAGAATAACTCTGGTGAGCAACCAATTGGTTTCATCCACCCAGTTATTGACATAAAAGGAATTTAATAATTGTTAGATTAACTACCTACCTACTCAGTGAACCATTTTCGTTACCTCCCAACTACCCACTCATCAGTTTTCCATATACTGGGGGCCCCGGGAGATAAAAATTTTGGTGTCATTGTCACCAATTTTTATGTCTGAGTGTAGACTAGCTAACTATTTGACTGTAAATGCCTGTTAATCTGATTAACAGTGCCTATCCTCACCTTCTCATGGAGAAGGTGTAGCATTTAATTAGAAGAGAAAATATACATCCATAGGATGAAACTGTCTATGGTCTTTACCATAAGAAAAGAAAAAGTGAAAGTTAGAAGATAAAATTACAATTCCCCAGCATCTATTTTTTGTTGTAAAAATAGTCGCGCCTTTAATGCTGTTTGTCGCTGAGGTCTTGTGTCTGTCAATGTTGTAGTAGGATGCGTTACCACTCCTACTGTCAAAGGAATAGTTACTGGAAGTTCAGTGTCTCCAGTTGTTACTGTCAGTGGAGAAGGTTCTCCAAAGTCCATTGTTTTGGGTCCAGACTCTAAAGGGTACAAAAGAGAAATGTCTCTTGTTGTGTCACCCGTTGAAGTCCTTAATTTGACCACTCTTGTTACCCCGTCTGCCCCTGGTCTGAGTTCTAAAACTCTAGCCAGAGGCCAGTATTGTCTTGGAGTACTGTCATGTATGAGAACAAGGTCCCCTACCTTAATTGTGTCAGACCAATCCTTCTTAGTCATTTGTTTATGTCTCTCCCTTAGACCCATCAAGTACTCAGTTTTCCACTGTTTAATAAAATGAGCTTTAACTCTAGTTAAGTGTTGTAACTTAGTCTGGAGTTCATCGTGTCGTTGAGTCCAGTTTGGGTCTTCTGAAGAGTCTATATTGTAGTCCGGCAGGAGACTAACTTGTTCTCCCCGAATCAAATGATTTGGAGTTAATGGTTCCGGGTCATTAATGTTGTCACTCACATAAGTGAGTGGTCTATTGTTGATGATGTTCTCAATCTCAGCCAGGAGAGTGAGCAACTCAAATAAGTGTATCTGTTTTTTACCAATTGCTTTCTTCAAGCAATTCTTTACTGTTTGTATATTCCTCTCCCAGATAGAACCATACCAAGGAGAGGCAACTGGAATATACTTCCACTTTATGTTTGAATTTTGTATATATAATTGTGTGAGTTCGTTGCTTAACAAGTCGTGATGACTTGTTCACCAGCCTTGAAATATGTAGCATTGTCAGTCCAAACTGTCTTGGGTACTGAATGTCGTGCACAGAATCTCTTAAAGACAGCAACAAAAGATTCTGCTGTAAGGTCCTCCACAACATCCAGATAAACAGCTCGTGAGCAGCACATGTAAACAGTACAATGTACATTTTTTGTTCAGTGTCAACCACCCCTACAGTCAATGCTCCTGTATAGTCAATGCCTACAGTCTCAAAGGGTCTGTTGAGAGTAACTCTCTCCTCTGGCAAAGCAGGAGGATTTGGTTTCCTATAGGGCCTAGCATGAATACGCCTACATGTGACACACTCACTCAGGACTGTTTTAACAGTGATCCTTCCCTTGGGTATCCAATAAGTTTTTCTTAATGTAGTTAGTGTCTGTGGTACCCCCATATGATGTACATCATTGTGTGTTTTCTGATGATTAATGTTGTCAAATAGCTAAATCTAGGTAAAAGGATTGGATGTTTGCTTTTGTATGACAGTTTTGATTTGTCTAATCTCCCTTTACACCTTAGAAGGCCTTCCTCATCTCTGAACAATTTAGATCCACAACTACTGATGGTACAGGTTCTTTTGTTTGTTTCCCATTAGTCAAGAATTCTAACTCTTTATTGTACTCTTTTTGTTGTGCATGGCCTATCCAGTACTTGGTTGCAACTTCTGTATAATTATGATTGTTTTTATTTAGCTGTTTGTTTATTGTAGTTAAACAGTTGTGAGCAAACCTCAAACAGTAGGCTGTGACCCTGACAAGTTTGCTGAAATCAGAATAATTCATAATTAGTGATTGGTTCAACCTTTTCATTTGAAAAGATTAAATTTAATGTCAAGTTAACTTGTTCCACAGGCCATTGGTCTGTATTACAGAGCCACTTAGGTCCCATAACCAAGTTTTGTTTGACTTCAACAACTTGTAGGATAAACCTCTGGTCAGAAAGTCTGCTGGATTTTGTTTAGTTGGAACATAGTGAAAGTTTACTTGTAGGCTTTCATTAGCTTCAGCTATTTCTTTTAGCCTATTTCTTACAAAGATATTCTTACTATTAATGCTATCATTCCGTATCCAGGCAAGACAAATCTGACTGTCAAGCCAGATGTGGATATCAGTTATGTTCACATCATGGTAAGCATCCTTAAGCAATGAAATGGTTTTAATGGCTAATGCAGCAGCCAATAGTTCCAATTGAGGTATGGTTCGGGTAGGTTTGAGAGGTGCAACTTTCCCTTTTGCATAAATTAGATGACTTTCTGTAGGACTTACAAGATACGCACAGCACCCATAAGCTTGTGTGCTTGCATCAGCAAACACATGAAGTCTCTGGGGCTTATCCCTAAACCCACAGCACCTTTGAATTTTAATGTTCTGCACTTTTGTTAAATCAGCAGCTAACTTCTTCCAAGATTTTTGATCTTCATTTGTTATTGGATCATCCCACCCAACATTTGTCCTCCAAATTTCTTGGAGGAGAATCTTTGATTTTATTGTTGAAGGCAGGAATAGACCCATGGGATCAAAAATTTTGGAAGCCTCTGATAATATTTGTCTTTTAGTATTTGCTTCCTCATCAAGTTTAAAACCTTTAGTACAGATTGAATCATGACTGTTAGAAGTTGCATCCAAATACCAGTTCATACCTAAAGTTTTAACTCTGTCTGATGGCTCAGTAAGACCATTATTATCCTTTAAAATCTTTTTGTTTAAATCCTCATCATTTGAAATCCACTCTCTAAGTTCAAAGTTACCTTGTTGCATAATTTTGAGAGTGTTCATAGACTTCAGATAATTCAGATTTTGTTGTTGTTGAGCCTATTAGATTGTCTACGTAAAAATGTTCCTTAAGGAAGTTCAATGTTAAAGAGTTATTAAACTGGTTCAAATGATGTCTAATTGTCAATGCTAATAGGCTAGGTGAGCAATTGGCTCCAAACAACACAACATTAAATCTATAGGTTATGAACCCTTTATTCAAATCAAATGGATCCTTGAACCATAAGAACCTAAGTTGGTTCTTATCATATTCATTTTTAGATTTATTCTCAAAAATGCCTTTGAAATGTCACTTTGTACGGCATATTTATCTAACCTGAACCTCAGTAAGATCTTCACAAGGTCAGAAATGAGATTAGGACCCTCAATCAGGCAATCATTCAAACTGTGTATCATCACAATGCTGTTTTGAGGCTACAGTTATATTAAAGTTCTGTAATATAGGTGTTCATGTATTACAGTTGGTCACATTTGATTCTACAGTATCAAGTTTTGTCTGTTTGGCTGTAGCTAGTTGGTCTCTGGGAACAGTCTTTGGTTTATCCATAGTCTGGGTCTTATTTTGTATTGTTTGGTCTCTGGCCAAGGGAGGCCATAAGACCCTTGTAATAGTTTTCCCTATGGCCAAGGTAGGCCATAAGACCTTTATTGTTTGGCCATGGCCAAGGTAGGCCATAAGACCTTTTGTTTGGCCCATGGCCAAGGTAGGCCATAAGACCTTTATTGTTTGGCCCATGGCCAAGGTAGGCCATAAGACCTTATTGTTTGGCCCATGGCCAGGCCATAAGACCTTATTGTTTGGCCCATGGCCAAGGTAGGCCATAAGACCTTATTGTTTGGCCCATGGCCAAGGTAGGCCATAAGACCTTTATTGTTTGGCCCATGGCCAAGGTAGGCCATAAGACCTTTATTGTTTGGCCCATGGCCAAGGTAGGCCATAAGACCTTTATTGTTTGGCCCATGGCCAAGGTAGGCCATAAGACCTTTATTGTTTGGCCCATGGCCAAGGTAGGCCATAAGATTTATTGTTTGGCCCATGGCCAAGGTAGGCCATAAGACCTTTATTGTTTGGCCATGGCCAAGGTAGGCCATAAGACCTTATTGTTTGGCCCATGGCCAAGGTAGGCCATAAGACCTTATTGTTTGGCCATGGCCAAGTAGGCCATAAGACCAAGGTTCATTGTTTGGCCCATGGCCAAGGTAGGCCATAAGACCTTATTGTTTGGCCATGGCCAAGGTAGGCCATAAGACCTTTCATTGTTTGGCTATGGCCAAGTAGGCCATAAGACCAAGGTTCAGTGTTTGGGCTATGGCCAAAGTAGGCCATAAGACCAAGGTTCAGTGTTTGGGCTATGGCCAAAGTAGGCCATAAGACCCTTTTGAGTAACCCATGCAATCCTTGCTTATGTTCAGATAGGTTGAGTGTATTTGTGGCACATGTAAAGAGTACAGGGTATATATATATATATATACACAGATTGCAAGGAATGCATGTGCCTGTTGAAAAAATCTGTTGAGTGATTCTTCCTTAAAAGAAGAATTGGATGCTTGGAGTTGTATGCATTTTAAATGCTTGTTCACTAATGTTGTTTAACTGGGGATCGTAATGAAATATAGGGGACAAGAAGAAATTACCAGAGAAGAGAGAGCACAGACAAAACAGTCAAGTTTTAAATTTGGTTTAATCCCCCCCAAGTACTTATGTGTCACTCAGGTCTAAGCTTATAAGAGAATGAGACTCCTTAAATGTAAATGTTTCCTAGTTAGGCCCTAGGTTGTAGACCTAATTAGGCTTGATTAGGTTAGGCTTAGGCTAGACCATTTAGCCTAATTCTGCAATTTTTGTTAAGTAAGGTTAAGGTTTGTAAATTCCCCACACACGGACCACCAATGTGAAAAATGCTCTGTATGAATTGGTCCACAATTAACCCACCCCTTATATCTCCAGTCTAACTATAGAGTAGATTAAGTCTAGCCTGTAGGGGTCAGCCTAGAGATTCCGGAAATGGTCCAGAGCGGGCAGATAAATTGGTCCACAGTAGGATTCCTCACCAAATTAGGTTAGGGCAATCTACCTTCACCTTTGTTAAGCTATGAGTTGATACTAGGTCTTAGGCCACAATGTAGGCCTAATTTGTCTGACCAGCTTAATTTAATGAGTTTACTTAACTGGGTTAAAACACAATTAGTCACTTACTGCTAGTTATTAGAGAGTCCCTTTTCCTGTCTTGTTTAATTGTTAAGAGCGTACTTGCTGGTGGGGATCTTTTTTCGTTGCCTGTTCTTCTCCCTCCTCTCGTTCCGTCTTGTCGCCCCGTTCCTCGTTTTCGTTCTCCTTGTCTTCCTTTTCGGGGCTTTTTCCACCAGCGTGGTCTTGGTTTTTTTTCGGTTGGTTGATCGGTAATGTATATCTATTACCGAGCACGCTCTTGTCACACAGTATGTAAATACTAGTGTGGAGAATAACTCTGGTGAGCAACCAATTGTTTCATTCACCCAGTTATTGACATAAAAGGAATTTAATAATTGTTAGATTAACTACCTACCTACTCAGTGAACCATTTTCGTTACCTCCCAACTACCCACACATCAGTTTTCCATAGCAGTGATGTGCAAATATCGATTCGATGTTGAAGATTCGCCTGTGACAAATCATGCGGAACCCATTTTCCAACCTTCCCCACTTTTCCTAACAGTTCAAATGGCGATGAATGGTCATATGGCTAACGTCGAGTTACAGGCCAAGTTCTCTTACAGTTACCGTTGGGTTTTCCTCCACTGTTGCTTTCAGCAACTCTTCATCTAACTCATTTAGTCGTCCTGTTTGTTGATAAATCTTTCAGACTGAAGTCTTCATTTCTGAACTTCTCAAACACATCAATTCGCTCACATCATTTTCATAAACTCTTTGAATGTTTTTTGCGGATTCACTAGCATTAGATCCTTTATGGAACTCATACAGCATCACATGTCGAATATGCTTTCGTGGGCTCCATGTTTTTTCAATTACTGTAATATCGTAGGGGTGGCGTTGTAAGTGTATAAAAAACACCAGAGAAAATATTCACTAGCCTAATCCTACACTAGCCTAAGTCATTCTGTATCATTCTGTACCGTGATAAAACCTGTGCGAACCTGTCGCTGCGTGTATTTTGCAACATTTCTAAAACTATTTCACATTATCTTGAGGTTATTCTATTATCTATCGTCCGTTTTCTAATCGAACAGAATTTGTTACAACCTGATATATATATATATATACAGGGTGTCCCATAAGTCCAGCATCATAGGAAAAATAATAAAAAAAGGCAAAACAAAAGCTTTTATTTACAGAACGTGCTCAATATGTCCACTATTGTTTTCAATACACAAATTCAGACGTGATACCCAGTCAGCAAGCACACGGTGAATGATATCAGGAATAATGGTGTTACATGGCCCAATAATGCGCTGCCGCAAATGTTCAACACTTCTAATTTTCTCTGCGTATACCAGCGCTTTCAAGTGGCCCAGAGATAAAAATCTAGTGGCGTGAGATCCGGGCTTCTAGCTGGCCATTCCACAGGCCATCGACGTCCTATCCAATGACCAGGGAATTGTTGGTACAGGTATTCCCTTACTTGGGTGCTGTAATGTGCAGGAGCGCCGTCTTGCTGGAACCATGTTGGGAAATTTCCTTCTTCATTCAAGACACTGGGAAATGCTTCTTCCTTGAGCATACGTAGGTAGGTGCCTCCAGTGACATGTTCATCGAAAAAGAAGGGGCCTATGATGCGATCCTTCCAAATGCCGTACCATACCATCACCCGAGATGCACCTTGTTCCTTTGAAGAGGTATACCAGTGAGGGTTGTTTTGAGACCAGTAGCGGGTGTTCTGTCGATTTACCTCACCATTTCCATAAAAAACAGACTCGTCACTGAACAGAATGGTGGACGGGAAATTGGCATCCCGAGCATAAGAAAAACATGAATTATGGTTTGTGGAAATATAAAAATATGAATTTCTCCTATGATGCCAAACTTATGGAACACCCTGTGTGTGTATATATATATATATACACTGTATATGGTACTTTCCTGTTATCCCGGACCCCACACTTTTTGCCAGATTCGGACGCCACTTGCCAGATTGCCAAATTTCGTTGCCAATTTTTTTTAAAATTTTAACTAACCTAACCTAACCTAACCTAACCTAACCCAACCCCTGGTTAGGTTAGGTTTGGTAAGTTACTTAACATTTTTTAAAAAAATTTGACAATCTGGCAAGAGGCGTACGAATCTGACAAAAGTCTGGGGTCCGGGATAACAGGAAAGTACCATATTAATATATATATATACATACATATATATATACACACAAGGTGGCGCAATTTCGCGCATCATAGGAATTTTGAGTGTTGACTATAATATATTATTTTTTCTTTTAGGTAGGGGATGGCTGCGAAATTAACAATAGAGGAGAGGGTGAGCTTGGTTTTAATGCATGGAATACCAGGTACCACAAATCGATGAATCGGTACAGAATTTAACTTTTATACCCATTCATCGATTTGTTGTCCCTGGTACATTAAAAGTAATCAGTCAGGAGGGTCAGAAACTGGAACGGCACTCAGTCCAACGACTGAGCCCATTGCACTAACTCCAAGATCATTATTACTACCACATTTTTGTTTTACCATTCAGTGAGCGCTTGGAACTAAACTTCTTGCTGTTTGAGAAAACCCCATTCTCTTTTCTTTCTATTATAGAGTAGTTTTTCAAAGTACTTCACTAAACTTTATCCGAATTTAGTGTTTTGCCCGAATAGTTTCCTTCCTTTGAGTTCGCCTTTGAATATATAATTATAGTTTAAGGACTTGTTATCATTATAATGTATATTTATTTTCTTGCATAATTTTTGTAAATAATTTTAATTAGTTGTCGGTTCTATCGCTTTATAGTTGCTAACTAACTTGTGAACTTCTGGAAGTTAAAGATTATCATCATCATCATCACCATCATAATAATAATATCGACTTTCTAAAATGATAATAATAATAATAATAATAATAATAATAATAATAATTTTAGAATTCAGACTGAATTTAGTGTACCTCAGGCGAACGCGAAAATATTAAAAAGTTTAATGGAAAACTTTTGGAATTCCTAAAATATATATTATATTAAGGGATAACAAAACAAAAACCAAAGCCATTTAAACAAATACAGACAAACAAACTTTTTATAGCGCGAATTTGTAGTTATTCATTTTACTATTTTCATGAACTGACTGTAAATTTATACATTAATTCGCAATTCAAAGATTAACGAGCGTTTACAGTATTTTGAGTTGGGTAAGTCTTTCAGGAACGTTGTTTGTGATATGACAAATACTCTAAAATTTCAAACTGTTTTAACATTAAATTATAAATCACGGAAAAATTATATAAAATTTTTGTTCATTTATTTCTACCAATTTATTTATTTTTTAAAACATTAACGTTTCATTATGTTTCACTTCCTCATCAGACTCTGGATGGAAGGGACTGACAGTGAGGACCAGAAACACGACGTTTGGGGGGATTTCGGCTGGATCCACCGATGCTCCACTTCAAATGATCCCATTTGATAGGAAAATAAGGTAAAAAAAAAATTCCTTCAAAGAAAAGACTTTCTGTTGTGGAAGTCGAAAGCCACGCCTATGACCCTGATTGGCGAAAGTTGATGATGTGGTAAATTTTAATTGCTTACCTGTCTTGTATTACCACCTAACCTAGCATACGCTTAATTTAGTAATAAGATTCAACCTGATTGGTATCACATATGAAATGAGTGACTTTCAACTGTCAAAAATCTGATCGTCTCAAAAATACATATATATATATATATATATATATATATATATATATATATTATATATAATGTACATATTTATTTATTTATTTATCATATGGGATGAATTTCACACTTAAACACGTGAAATGAATGAATAATGCAAACCCACAAGGAAAAAGAAAAAATATTCCAAAGCCTTTCGTGTATTCAACCTCTCTGATGAGGTGTCCTGTTGAATACACGAACGGGATCATTTCGGTTTGGCGGACTGCTACAGATTTTTACGAAACTTAACAAATTAATTAGTTTGCTATCTTACGTCAACTGTACGCCCTTGACGATTGGTTAGTTTAAGTCGTGATATTTCCGTTAGTTTACTGTCAAAACTAACAAAAATATCACGACTTAACCTAACCAGTCGTCAAGGGCGTACAGTTGACCTAATCTAGCAAACTAAATGATTCGTTAAGTTTCATAAAAATCTGCAGCAGTCCGCCAAACCGAAGACCCCCCCACGAAAGGCCTTGGAATAATTTTTTCTTTTTCCTTATGGGTTTGCATCATATAATATATATATATATATATATATATATGGGATGAATTTAACAATTAAACACGTGAAATAAGTAAATGATGTACACCCACCAAAAAAAAAAAAAAGTGATCCCAAGGCATTTCGTGTATTCAACAGTACACTTCGTCAGGGGGTTTACTGTTGAAAACACGAAAGGGCCTCAGAATCGCTTTTCATTTTTCTTGGAGTGTGCATCATTTATTTATTTCACGTGTTTAATTGGAAAATTCATCGCAGATATATATTTGCTTGTTTGCTTGTACCTTGTGGGATATGAACGTGTTGTGTCTCTGTATTAACACCCAACTAAGAAGGGAATAAACTACTCGGCGGTTTATTCTCTTTACACCCGAAAGTGTATAAAGTATCAGTGAATCCGTGCATATAAATTATGAAGTGAAATTCATTAAAATTAAGAAAGTGCAATACAGTTTACATAAATAATTATCACCAGTTTAACGTATATACCGGTATCACTGGTATGCATATGAAATTTTTTTGTCTGCTGTGAGGGTTTTTTCAACTCATATTATATAATTCGACCATGCTGAATTCGAAAATGACATTGGTTTTCCTCAATCAGGTCAGGTTTTTTCTCTATTGGCCATTTATTATAAGTCCAATTTTATCCCCAAATTTATTGATTTTTTTAGCTTAAACACTGTAGATACGAGTAATATTATAAGAACACTCGTGAAAAATGAAAACATTGTGTGAATAAATACTTTTATTCATACAATGAATATGGAAAAAAGTTTATTGAGGAAGGAATGAAGTTTTTTTGGCTTTCCGTCTGTGTTTTTCTTCGGGCACGTCTCGCTTCAAACACCAGCAATAGTCCGCCAGCATATTGATATCCCAGTTTCCCTGGTACCTCTCTTCCATTATTTTGATATCTTGGTAAATCGTTCACCCTGTTCCTCACTATAATCCCGCAATTTTCAGGAAAATAGTCCAAGTGGGACCACAAAAAGTGATTTTTATGGACATGCGCGAGTGACTTGCGCGACCCATGAGCTTTGAAAGCTTCCATCAAGTTTTCGACAACGGACTCGTATTCTGGACTTCTACGCTTGCCAAGAAAATCAGTGACAACTGATTTGAATGCCTGCCAGGCATTCTTCTCAGTTGGAGTCATTGCGTTTTCGAACTGAGTATCCTTGATCAAAGTTCGAATTTGAGGACCATCAAAAACCCCAGCATTTAGTTTAGCATCAGATATATGAGGAAATTTACTCTCGAGATATCGGAATGCTGAACCCTCCTTATTCATTGATTTGATGAAATTTTTCATCAAGCCCAGCTTAATATGAAGTGGTGGGAACAAAATTTTTGTTGGTGGTACAAGGGGCACTGAAACGACATTATGCGACCCAGGTTCAAAATTCTCTCTGGATGCCCATTCACGCTGTGCATAGTGCTTCTCATCCGCTCGGCTATCCCATTTCCAGAGGAAACATGGGTATTCCCAATACAAATGCCACAATCTGAAAAAAAAAATGAAAATATTTAAAGAATTTAGAGAATTTGTTCTATCAGATAAAAAAATCTATGCATTGGACTGTATCACTTCTGTGGGGAAGTTAAGTGTTCTTATACGCTCTCAAATAACCTTTGGAAAAACAACATAGTCAATAGCAATAGTTTACTTATGATATTAGTATTACCTACAAATCTCCACAGATCCTCCAGTTATGTTGGTCGTATACGAGAGCATCCAGTAAAATTTTCATGTTATCGTAGCTCTCAGTAAGTTGTACGGAATGTGCTACAGGGACTGATGCAACCCTATTCCCAATGTTGAGAAGTACTGCTTTCAAACTTCGTTTAGACGAGTCTATAAATAGCCTCCATTCTGATGCGTTATATGGCAGGCCCAAGGATTCGATTAGCCCCTCAACATTGCAGCAGTACACTAAGGAAGAGGTATTTTCGTGCACTGCAAAAAACTTGCGGAATTCTTCCTCTCGTTTCCTATACCAGGAGAATGTTGTTCCCGGAGCCAGCAAGTTGTCCTCTCGAAGTCGTGAGCCCAAGATCTCGGCAGCTAATTTGGAAAGTCCTAAATCCCTGGTAAGATCATTAAGTTTGGCCTGGTTGAGAGGCCTCGGCTCATTTGAAGCGGTATTTTGAGGTGTATATACGACTGGGACTGGTCATTGGCATTGGTCATTGATTCATCATCAGAATCATCGAAGTCCAGGGTTTGAGGTGGGTCGGGTTTTGGAATTCCAGGACCATGGGGTACAGGTCTCATAGCAGAAGGAATGTCAGGGTATACAACAATGTGTTTATTCTTCTTGTTAACTCCTAAAAATAGAAACACAGAAACATAGATATAAAACTTGCATATTTAATAGAAGAAGCATTCAGACAGTGGCGGCTCGTGAGGGAAGGCTGCGGTCTGTAAGATATGAAATAGGTCGATGGAGTCTGTATATTTTCTTTCTTTTTCAGTCATATTGTCCCTTCGGGGACAATATGAATGAAAAAGAAAGAAAATATACAATCATTGTATATGTAAATGTAACTTGTATAACAATATGTATGTGTAAATATATTTTCTATAACAATATGTATATGTAAATATATGATTACCATTATGGTGAATATTATGCTATATATGGTGAATATACATTATGGTGAATATTATGTCAAGTTTCATACGAGGATTTCAAAATATTTAAGAAAAATAAATTTATAAGCCCACCTTGGAGGTTTGTCATGCAGAAATAGCAATCTGTCACGTGATCCTTTCCTTCTCTCCAAATCATGGGAATTCCAAAAGGCGAAGATTTCGCTCTGCCTTTGCTCCATCTTCTCAAATTTTCAATGCACGTCTTGCAGCACATATGAGGGGCGAAATTTTTGTCCTGGTCCCCTAGCTTAATTCCAAAGTATGCTCTATACATTGCCTTCACAAATTTAGTGATTTGGGACTGGTTATTTGGCATGGTAACCGTCCCACATATGTAGCAGAATCTATTGGGATCATTTTTACACGCTCTATTCATTATGAAATATTTTATCTATATGCCTGAAAAGTAAAAAAAGATATTATACAAGTGAAACAAGTGATGACAGATGTTACTGTTCCAATTCCGCTTTGACAAAATCACGAAAAATTCTATTTTACTTATGAGGCCATAGCCGGATTAACCTGAGCTGATTGAGAAAAACGGATTGCAGATTCAAAATCAGCAGGAAAAACTCTATAAGAATCACTTACAAAACCCTTGACAGCAAAATTGATGCATACCAGTGATATTCGAGAAATTTTGAAACAAGGCAGGAAAAAGGTCCTAAAACGCAAAGGTCAGAAAACCCTCGTGACTGTCAAAAGGAAAGAAAAGAGAAGGAAAGAAAAAAAAAAATGTGTGTCTTTCTTTTTACGATAATTAATGAAAAGTATGACCATGGGTCCAAATTCTCATTTAATTTGCAATTTGTGGAAAACAACTGTAAATGCAGCAACAAGATGCGATTTCTGTCAAAAACTGCACATCTGCATGAATTGGGATAATAGGAAAATATCTCTCGTCTCGAACGCGAAACAGATCGTGGGAATCAAATTTCTGTGTGACGCATGTACACAGACTGTAAACTCCTTTGCGGTATTTAAAGAAATGGAGAAAGCGAATTCGAGTATTACAGAAAAGGAGGGAATAATGGGGAAACAAGAGCCTGGGAATATCCCAATGAAAATTCCGGTGGATGAGAGAGAAGGAGACATAACGAATAACAATATAATAACGAATAACAATACAGTATAGTACGGAATGAAGACATAGATGAAAGAAAAGAGATAAGTAAAAGTTGTGAGGTAGTAAAACTGGCCAACGAGCAAAATGATAAAAAGATAAAAACTAAAAACGTAGGAAATAAACAGCCAAAGAAAGTAATGGTTATATCAAAATTAAGAACAGAAAATAATCAGATAACAAGAAGTAGAAGCGGAGAAAATACCGTTTATAAATATTACGCAAAAGGGTACTGCAGATATCGGGATGGGCAATGCATCTATGCACTTCCCACATTAAGTAACACACATTACACAAGAGGATATTGCAAATTTGGAAAAAGTACAAGTTCCACCATCTTACTCTCTGCAACACCTATGCAAGATATGGAAAGTGCAAATATGGACAAAAATGCCGTTGAATAGAATAGAATAGAATAACCTTTATTAATAATAAAATAAATACAGTAGTCTTTTTACAAGTTACAATTTTTACAATGACATAAACAATTGTGAAGCTCGACTATGTATTTATTTTTTTTTTTTATTTGGCCCTTAAGCTTTAGGCTTTACTGGGCTCTTATTAAAAATAAGCAGCTAGCCGTTATAAATTAATAATAATAAAATAAATAAATAAGTAAATAAGTATTATTAATAGTTAAAGCCTGTATTTCAATATTAAACAATATTAATGGACAATATTAAACATTATTAGTGGACATTAATCCAAGATTTTTGTTAGTATCCCATTATTAATCGGGATTTTAACTTGGTTTTAAACAAATTTACATTCGCAATATTTTTTATATCGGCATGCAAGTCATTCCATAGTTTCAATCCAATGAAAATGGGTAGTTTTTGAGATGAAGACAATCTAAATTGAGGTATAACAAGCTTTGATCTATTTCTGGTCTGATACGGGTGGATTTCTTGATGAGTTACAAAATATCTATTTACCCATTGCAAATTAATGATTTTGCTCTTACACTTGTAAATAAAAATAAAATGTGCCAGTTTGGTTATATCATTGAACTTTAGTAAGTTTAGCTCTTTAAATAATGCACTACAGTGATCAAGGAAATCAGCATCAGATAATAACCTTATTGCTCGTTTTTGGATGACAAAGATACCATTTAATGCGTTGTTAGCGGAGTTTCCCCAAACAAGGGTGCAGTATGTTATATAAGGAAGAACAAGAGTATGATAAAGAGTCAATAAAACTTGTTTAGGGACTACATTTCTAAGTTTAAACATTATAGCAACGCTCCTTGAAATCTTTTTCGCGATATAATTTACATGATCACTCCATTGCAAATTCTTATCTAGCATTACACCAAGAAATTTTGTTACAGTACACTCCTTTATGGTGATTTCATTAACATTAAGTTCATCAAGATATACATTTCTTTTATTAGTAAAAATCATGAAATTTGTTTTACTGGTATTTAGGAAGAGTTTATTGGTGGTCAACCATTTCATTACACTGATGAATTCTGAATGAAATATATTCTTAGCTGTATTAACATCTTTGCAAGAAAAAGAGACAGTTGTATCATCTGCAAACATTATGAAGTTCAGTATATCAGATGAACGTGGAAGATCATTTATATATAATAAAAATAACAGTGGACCCAGCACTGAGCCCTGTGGCACACCATGTTTGACAAGCGCTTTAGTGGAGCAAACCTTATTTACTGATACAAAATTATATCTATCGGACAAATAACTTTTAAACCAATCACTGATTGCCCCTCCAAAGCCGTAACAATACAATTTATTAAGTAGAATATTATGGTCTATTACATCAAACGCCTTACTCAAATCCATAAATATTGACATCATTATTTCTTTGTTCTCCTTAGCTATATTTACATTTTCCATAAGATTTAAAATAGCCATTTCCGTTGTTCTATTATTACGGAAGCCATATTGATTTGGAGATAATAAATTGTAAGATTCTAAATATCGCTGCATTCTACTTTTTACAATTTTTTTGAAAACTTTGCTGAACACAGATAATGAACACACCGGCCTGTAATTTGTTGCTAGTGTAGGATCACCCCCTTTAAAAAGGGGTGTTATACAACCAGTTTTTAGCATTGATGGGAATATTCCTTTGGAAATACTTTGATTGATAATTTTAGCCAAAGTTACAGATATCTTATCTTTAACAAGTTTCAATATAGGTACAGGAATGTTATGAATGTTATTTTTGTATTTTTTAATTTACCAATAATATTCTGGACCTCAGTAGAGGTAGCAGGAACAAAAGAAAATGAATTTAGTGGGCTGGGTGGCATATATTCTAGAGGTGAGTGATCATTATTTATTAATTGTGAGCGAAGCTTATCCGCTATTGAAGTAAAATGTGCATTTAAAGAGTCTGCAATAGCAGTATCATCAGTGATTTCTTTATTATCAACATTTAATTTCTCTATTGGATTTTTCTTAATTTGTTTTCCGAGAAGATTGTTTATGGTTGTCCAAGTGTTTTTCATGTCTCCTTTATGTTTGGAAAATTGATTGTTGTAATAGTTATATTTTGCAATTTTTATTATTTTAGTTAATTTGTTTCTGTATTGAGTATATTGTATTTTAGGAATTTTGCTCTGCAATTGCAATTTGAATAATTTATCTCTATTCTTTATTGAAGTGATAATTCCTGGAGTGATCCATGGATTTGCGACCCTTTTGGGCGAAACTGTTTTTCTCCTTAAAGGAAAGCAAATATTAAAAATATGGAATAAGGTGTCATAGAAGAACTGAAACATAATCTGGGTCATTTGAAGGTTCGTCACAGTCAAGTCGAGTATTTTCTACTGCCCCAATAAATTTTCTTTTGTTAACCTCTGAGAATATTCTGTAATCAATAGTTGTTTTGTCCGCAACCTGAACAATGTTATTGAAAATAGCGTAAGTAGGAAAATGATCACTGATGTTAGTGGTTATAATTCCAGAGTTTACAAGGGCATTGCTATTTACAAATATATTATCAATCGTAGATTCTGTTATTCGATTGCCATAACTGCAGACGTGCAGACGAAACCAGCAACAAAGAGGGGCACCAATTTTTTAGATGTAGTCCACACAATTCAACTATTGAATACCATCCAACAAATACAAAGCCAACTGACAAATACAGGGATCCGAGAGCCGTACAGAAGGCATACAGAAAGACATTACATGCGATATCAGGACAACGGTTATCAAAACAGATAAAGAGAGTGTAGTGCCTTGCACCACAAGATTATTCTTTATTAGTGAAAACTGCCACAAATTGGCACGAGTGAAATATTTAAATCTAAATAAATAAATAAATAAATACAAGTTAAATATGTCCAGTGATCAAATTTAATTCTTAAGAATTCAGTGTGGTGTGACTAGACATGAATTGGCTTTTAAGGATTATTTTGGCTTGTTGGTAAAATTGTATAGTAAAAACAAACTTATGTGAAACGACAACACAAAGGACGCTGTTCACACATCGTATTATTTGAAAGCACCGCGCCAGCAAGCAAAAATTGTATGACAAGGTTGTCATTGTGGCTATTATTAGGTTGCATTATTATTTGTACTATTATTATTATTATTATTAGAGTTATATTATTAGTGTTACATATCATTTGTACTATTATTTGTATTATTACATATTTATTATTATAATCAGTATTATTTGCAGACTGTTATATATTAGCTAAACGGGCCCCAAATTAATCTCGCATTAATATGTTTATCAAAGTTGTTACGGGTAAAGATCCCCTTTGCATTTATAAATAATTGCTGGAAATAGTTATTAATTATTGTTAATAAAATACAAAATTCATATTGATGATTTTATAATCAATCCTTCACCTAATTATTAAAATTAATTTTGCGCCGCAGTGCTGGATGTCAATCTAGCATTTGGGCGCTGGTGACCCTGGCATTTAGTTAATTATCTACGTAAACTTGTAAAGGTCTATAATAACAAAAACCAGACGCTTACAATTGGTGACCCCGGAGTGACCAAACACCGTAATTTATGCAAAAAAAAAAATTTTCTAAAAGTTTTTTCTCAATTTTTGTCAATATATTCAGTCTGCATCTATAATTTTATTAAATTCACTAGTACTAAGCACTCACCTATACTGGAAGTGTATTCTATTGCAAAATATATTCCTTTTATTTTGCCTTTTTATAAAATCAGCATTTTCTAGTTTTTTTTGTGCAAATTTACTTATATTTTGCAAACAGCCTATACGCAGACTATTTTTCTGCTAATATTGGGCTACATCATAAAAAAAAAAATTTTACGTAACTTTTTGTTATTGGCATTCATAACTCCAATTGAGTCTCATACTCAACCAAGCTTACCTGAAGCCATTATTTGCATTCAACAACATTTGTTGAAATCTTGTCAGTTTTTGACACATTTTTTAATTTTTTTTAGTACCTTGTAACAAATAATAGCCACAATGACCAACACCAACCTAGGATCAGCCAACGGTGGT
>JAJOZX010004984.1:252500-355177 GCA_023014485.1 Bathynomus jamesi | reverse complement strand
TTATCGCGTCTGACCGGCAATCGGAAGATCCCGGGTTCGATTCCCAGGTGGTACTTCATTTTTTCATTTGTTGTTTTCTCTTTCTCGTCTTGCGCGGAATATCTCCTATACAAGCGTCGTTCTTTACGTTATTTATACTGCGTGTTCTTTGCAGTTGAATGTATATAATGTTACGGCAAGCGGGAGGTGCCCCCTTGGGGCATTGGTTTCTGCGAGTATGTAGAGGAATTACGGCATTTGGAAGAGTGGAGTCCATGGTGTAGTGGTTATCGCGTCTGACCGGCAATCGGAAGATCCCGGGTTCGATTCCCAGGTGGTACTTCATTTTTTCATTTGTTGTTTTCTCTTTCTCGTCTTGCGGCGGAATATCTCCTATACAAGCGTCGTTCTTTACGTTATTTATACTGCGTGTTCTTTGCAGTTGAATGTATATAATGTTACGGCAAGCGGGAGGTGCCCCCTTGGGGCATTGGTTTCTGCGAGTATGTAGAGGAATTACGGCATTTGGAAGAGTGGAGTCCATGGTGTAGTGGTTATCGCGTCTGACCGGCAATCGGAAGATCCCGGGTTCGATTCCCAGGTGGTACTTCATTTTTTCATTTGTTGTTTTCTCTTTCTCGTCTTGCGCGGAATATCTCCTATACAAGCGTCGTTTCTTTACGTTATTTATACTGCGTGTTCTTTGCAGTTGAATGTATATAATGTTACGGCAAGCGGGAGGTGCCCCCTTGGGGCATTGGTTTCTGCGAGTATGTAGAGGAATTACGGCATTTGGAAGAGTGGAGTCCATGGTGTAGTGGTTATCGCGTCTGACCGGCAATCGGAAGATCCCGGGTTCGATTCCCAGGTGGTACTTCATTTTTTCATTTGTTGTTTTCTCTTTCTCGTCTTGCGCGGAATATCTCCTATACAAGCGTCGTTCTTTACGTTATTTATACTGCGTGTTCTTTGCAGTTGAATGTATATAATGTTACGCAAGCGGAGGTGCCCCCTTGGGGCATTGGTTTCTGCGAGTATGTAGAGGAATTACGACATTTGGAAGAGTGGAGTCCATGGTGTAGTGGTTATCGCGTCTGACCGGCAATCGGAAGATCCCGGGTTCGATTCCCAGGTGGTACTTCATTTTTCATTTGTTGTTTTCTCTTTCTCGTCTTGCGCGGAATATCTCCTATACAAGCGTCGTTCTTTACGATATATATATATATATATAAACGCATAGCCACGCCGTTTTGCATGTGCAAAATCCCTCAGGTGTTGAAATGTAGGCAGGTTGTTATTGACTTTTATCCTGTCGTAGCAGAATGATCAGCGACCTCGTTTCCGAGTCAGAGAGCGGGTACGAATCCTGGTGAAGGGATATATATATATATATATATATATATATATATATACTCCCCGACTTACGACGGGTTACGTTCCGACAAACCTGTCGTAAGTCGAAAATAACCACAACGGTAGTGATGTGCGTTAACATATACGTAGTTCAATCAAAGTAAAATAACAAAACACACAAATTATACAAATAATAGTAAATAATAGTAGTAAATAAATAGTAAATAATGATCGGAATTCGAATTTTTCGTCGTCTACTATTTTATTTTATTTATTTAATACAACAGTCGTCGTCGTAAGTCCGGATGGACGTAAGTCGGGTGGTCGTAACTCGGGGAGTATCTGTGTATATATATATATATTATGGGATGAATTTTACAATTAACACAGTGAAATGAATGAATGATGCAAACCCACAAGGAAAAAGAAAAATGATTTCGACATCATTTTCTTTTTCCTTGTGAGTTTGCATTATATATATATATATATATATATATATATATATGGGAATGAACTCAGAATGGTTCCCTGAGGTTTTTTATGATACACACAGACCATGCATGGAACAAGGAACTCTTCTAGGAAAATTAACCACTATAGTCCGAATAAGTAATGGTAAATGACAAATACTATAGTTTTTCTTTTTCATGATGCTAGCCCGACGTGGGCAACGGGTCACTCGCAAAGAGGGCCAAAAATATAGCTTCCCTCACCAGCTATCTGCAAAGCAGATAGGATCCAGCTTTGGGACAGGATCTAGGGTTTAAACCCTATAAACCCTAGATCCTGTCCCAAAGCCGGATCCTATCTGCTTTGCAGACAG
Organism: Bathynomus jamesi; assembly: GCA_023014485.1. Lineage (NCBI taxonomy): Eukaryota > Metazoa > Arthropoda > Malacostraca > Isopoda > Cirolanidae > Bathynomus > Bathynomus jamesi. The sequence continues at coordinate 353,022 of JAJOZX010004984.1, read as the reverse complement.
CTGGTGAGGGAAGCTATATTTTTGGGACTTCTTTGCGAGTGACCCGTTGCCCACGTTGGGGCATCATGAAAAAGAAAAACTATAGTATTTGTCATTTGTCATTACTTATTCGGACTATAGTGGATTTAATTATCCTAGAAGAGTTCCTTGTTGCATGCACGGTCTGTGTGTATCATATATATTATATATATATATATATATATATATATATATATATATAGTTTACGCGCACGCTGCGTGTGTGTGTGTAACCGAGATATAATTATACAAAGAAACTGCAAGTATGAGAATTAATCTCAAGCGAGCGGTACACTCTTTCCCACAAACGATACAATTACCTTTTGTAGCTTTACTGAATCGTCAAATATTACCTTACGTTTGATTTTATTTCCATTTGCATATAAAGTTTCATGGCCTGAAACATTTAGTCTCATTTAAGAGACTGTTGATTTTTGCTATACAGTTAAGATTCAATTATCCGAATGGGTTGGGACGACCAATCAAAATCCTTATAATTGAAAATTTCAGATAACCAAGTCGAATTTGTAGGAAATAGCTACAGTACGTGTACAAACAATATAATGTATTCCCAAATGTTTAATAAGTATTAAGATAATAATTGAAGTACATAGATGTAAAATACTGTACTGCAGTCATCATCATATATATATTTCTTCTCCCAGCTTACTGGCCCTAAAGGTTGAGTAGGCTTAGAGGCCATTTTTAGGGTTTATTATGGGCAGATATTAAGCGAAAATGTAAAGCTTTGCAAATGTGATCTTCACTGCTCAAAAACAGTAAACGAAGCGATCGCAACGCCAGCGACATCAAGCGGACACTAAAACATTCGGTTGTTTGGGTTTTATCCGATTGAGGAATTCAGAGCAAACATTGGATGTTTGCAAGATTCAATTGGTTGGAATTCGAATAATTGGATCTTTATTGTACCTGTTTTAACACATTTTTTATACATTTTTTTTCTTACCATTATCATCAGGTTCGGTGCTAGTGTCTCCGAACAACTGATACAATGAGAAAGCGGACATAACATAACGGACATCACCAAAATGTAATTATTTTGGACTTCAGCTGTTCACCAACAAATCCTTACTTAATTTGTTTAGTATTTTCAGCGGTGTTTCAGAGACCGCTTTTTATCGTTCGGCGACCATTCGTTATTTTAACTAAGGTGTATAATTAGGACCAGTATACATGAATATGTGTAGAAGTAGGGGTCAGTATAAGGGGGCCATAAGGCGATGTAAACAGGAAGAAGAGTTTATTCGAGCATCAAAAGCCTGTGAAGCTCGCATAAATAACGATAATAACAAATTTTGGAAATTTGTTAAGAATCAAACGGGTGTCAAAAGTGTTCTCCCTCCGACAATTGATAGGGTGTCGGGGGAGGATGAAATTGCAAAGCTGTGGAAAAACCACTACTCTAACATTCTTAACAGTGTGAGTAGGGATAATCTTAAGATAGATTGCAGCGAAACGCCTGTTGGGGGGACAAGGGAAAATACTTTGATATCAGTTCCTGAAGTAAAGGGGTTAATTAAAGAGTTATAATGTTATAATGTTATAATGTTATAATGTTTCAGACCAACAAAGACCCTAGGATCCACTCATGGCTGGTCTACCTAACTGTGTTCGTAATCGTGTATTGTGTATACACATACGAGGAAAAGTGTAGGTGTGGCTGTAAAGACTGTACAGTAATGTAGAAATGTGTGTGCACCCATTATGGGTCTCCCATTTAAAGGTGTTTGTGGGGCAAGTGAAGATCATGAGTTTTTCAATACCTCACAGTACTATGGGGGGCACCGCTCGGCAGAGGAATCTCTTTAAATGGGGTGTGTAAGGACAGAGAGTATCCCCTAACCCAAGACGCTGCCTCCCTATATCCCACAACACTTGTGTTGAGCTGTGGGATCTATCCCCACAAAGCCTTAATTTTACTACCTTAAACTATACCCTTTCTATCAACAAGCGCGTCCAATCGATTCTTAAACATGTTTATAGACGTGCTACTAATTACTTCTACAGGCAAACTATTCCAGCTATTTACTATTCTATGCGTAAAAAGGTTTTTCGCAACTGCTGTCTCGAACCTTCTACTTGTCAACTTACCCCTGTGTCAGGGGTAGATGACCTATCGAATGAGCATTTAAAATATGCCAATGACGTAGTATGTCTGCATATATCATTGCTCTTATCAGCCATACTTGCTCATAGCCATATCTCTGCAGAGTTCATGAGGGTATATACTGTATTATTAATTTATTATATTTTGCCCCTGGTCAAAAATAAGTATGAAGACATTCTGTGCAGCAATAATTAGAGGCCTATTGCTGTCGCTTCCTGCTTCTCGAAACTACTAGAAAAACTCTTGTTACTCCGATTAAATGATTACCTATGGACATCTCCTAATCAGTTTGGTTTTAAAAGGTCCCACTCAACTGACCTGTGTATCTATCTATGTACTTAAAGAAACAATATCTAAATACATTGACAGTAATTCAACTATTTATAGCTGTTTCCTAGATATAAGTAAGGCATATGATAGGGTGAACCACAATATTTTATTTAAAAAATTAGAAGAGAGGAACGTTCCCATGTACATATTAATTTATTGAAATTTTGGTATTCCCACCAATCTTTTACCGTTAGATTGGGCAATGTAATTGTACTATCCGAATGTTTTGGCTCCTCTTGCGGGATGAGACAAGGCTCCTTGCTCTCCCTTATGCTGTTTAATGTGTATATTGACGGATTAATTGCTTCACTTAATGAGGCAACAGTGGGATGTTGTATAGATAACAAGGATAAATAATTTAGTTTATGCCGATGATATGGTGTTAATAAGTCCCTCTGCTAAGGTCTGGATCGGCTACTAAAAGTCTGCGAAGTGTATTCGCAGAAACATGATATTCTTTTTAATGTTACAAAAATTAAGGTTATGCAATTTCATCCTAAAAGCTGTAATCAGCCAGCTGATATTAGGTTTAAAATGAAAGGTGAAGTAATTGAGGAAGTACAAGCGTTTAAGTATTTGGGTCAAACTATTACAAGCTCCTTGAGTGATGACTTGGATATAAGAAAACAATCTCGAAGCCTTTGTGCTAAAGCGAATATGACTATAAGGAACTTTCGGTTCTGTACAAGTGAAGTTAAAGACACTCTCTTTCGTACTTTCTGCAGTAATCTATAAATTATATATTATAAAAAAGGTTCTGGCAGAACCCTAAATTTGCTGTACAACGGGTCTTTTAGACTATTACATAAATTACCCCCGAGATGCTCAGCTTCGCAAATGTTTGCTACCCGCAATGTCCCGAGCTTCCCGGAGGTAACAAGACGTGTTCAACACAGTCTAATGCAAAGAATTAAAAAATCAACGAACCCGATTATTATCCAAACTATCCATGAGTCCTGCCATTTATCCTCTAAGCTATGGAATTCTTGGTACGAAAACGTCTGTCTGTAGCTCCACTTAACTTCGACATTACAGTATTATTTCTAATCAATTGTATATATTTCTATCCTTAGTATGTGAACTGTCATTGTATTAATAATATTTGTCATATGGACTAGAGTTTGTCAATAAACCTTTTCATTTTCATTTCATTTTCATAATTAACACGATCTATTTAGAGATAGGCCCACGAGCCTGACTTCCGTGTGATGAGGGATCGAAGTATGAAACACCAACCGAGTTACCAGGTGCATAGAATTTTATTAATTGAGACACCGTTTAAGACTAAATATTCATTATGATTTAAATCTTCCATGAGTGGATGCCATTTTTTTCTACATATTTATTTTTAGCAGCCAATTCACACACACACACACACACACACACACACACACATATATATATATATATATATATATATTATTAATTATTAATGCGCCTCGTGGTGTAGTGGTTAGCGTCGCTGACTACGAATCCATCGGCCCAGGTTCGAGACCCCGCTGACGGCAGCCGGCGCGCAGCAAAACCCAGCTGTTCATCCTTCCACACAATAAAGAAAGAAAGTGGTTGGTAGATAAATGGGTACCCTGGGTGGCCTAGTGGTTAAGACGCTTGGCTGCTGGTGGGGCGTGGTTCGGATTCCACGTTAAACTGTAGGACTAAGGTGGAGTGAAAAGCTTGACCTTTGTCAGAATGAACAATTCGGGCGGAAGCTAACCAAAGGTGTATTAGTGGTGTATGTCACATCCGCATCCGCATAAAATTCCGCGTCCGCACCTGCGGGATGCGGATGTGTACTATTTACTAAATTGCTATTTTTGAAGCACAATATGCCCCTCATTCAGTTCAAATACTGAAACTTGTACAATGTACACTGTACAGCCTTCATTTGATCTTTAATGTAACTGGCAATGTCTGTTCTGTATTTGTATAATTAATTGTTCATGCTACAATAGAACACTGTCATAAGCACACTACTTTCCAAAGGGTGGTGGTTGGGGAAAGTGGTTGGTCGGATGCAAGACGAGTTGGGTCCCCGTCCCGCATCCTGGTAACACACAGTTGTGTGGCGGAAAACTCGTCCAAAAAGAGAAGAGTGTATGTAAAAAATTATAATTACAAAATAATATTATCTAATATCTAATATTATCGAATATCTAATATTTATAACTAACCAAAAATCGAAAGTCAATTAATAAATTAAGTATAAATTTATACCAGTGGTTCCGAACGTGGGCGCCCCCCAGTGGGCGTTTGAGAATCTTAGGGCGGGGCGCTAGGAAACTAAAAATGTTACCTTCTATTAATAAATCACTTACCACTTATCCTGTTATATTATCATCTTTATGAGGGGGCACCAGCAAATATTGATGGACATAAGGGGGCGTGACCTAAAAAAGGTTGGGGAACCACTGTTTTAAACTATCATATTATCAAGCTGACAAATTTATGCATAAACATCCGCATCCGCATTTTCCCACTACATGGATGAGTGTGCCTCAAGGGTTACCTGAGTGGCCCCAACCTTACCTGAGTGGCCAACTCGACTACACCCGATGCCAGTGGTTGAAAGCGAACCAGCGACACACACATTCACAAATATATATATATATAATATATATATATTATATAATATATATATATATGCATCTTACACACTATACAATCTTTTCAAAATAATAATAAAAAAGGCATCGTTTTAAGAGCGTCGGAGACCTCCTCCTTTTCTTTCTTTGTTTGCGGAGGGCATTTTTGCGGACATTTGCACTTGGTCCTTCCTTCCTATATATATATATATTAGGGTGGTCCAAAAAGTTAAAGCATCGACTAAGTTCTCTCCACAAGGTTGGTTTTATGCCTCTTGGTGTGGACAGTATTTGTGCAAAGTTTCACGTTATTCGGTTAATATTTAGGGGTCGCCCCACTTGCCCCCTTTTTGAAAATTTGTGAAAATATATAGACAACTGAATAACTAAATTTTTTTTTGGTTCTCAAAGAATATGAAAGAAAACAGTAAGACAATAGGACATGATAATGGGTGTATCTTCATTATTTCTTCTGCATCAGAGTCGCCTTGAATGGTATTGGTATCTGTTTTCCGTGGGCGGCTACGAGTTGTAGGAGGTACTGCTTCTGGTCCTCGTTTCGTGTCAAAGTGTCATTGTAGCGTTGTGCGAGAGCAATACCTCGCTCGGCAGCATCATTGACGACTTTCATCTTTAAGGCGCGATCTCTAAGTTCCCTGTAGTTCTTGTCATTTGGCCATTCCCGTGGATCTTTTTGAAGTAACTGGCGCGCTTCCTCCTTACCTCCAACTTTCAAGGCATCAAAGAGGGTCAATGTCCTTTTCGTGACGAAGGATGCCACATCATTTTCAACACCAGCTTCCGCCATGTCGATTCGTCGGGGGCAGCCATTCTTTTGGGATGTTGGAGGTGTTGAACCTTCTCCTTTTGGTATCAGGATCGATCCTATTATCGAAGAAGGCCAGTCCAATCAGATGCTCCGACAAGTACCACAGGTGGCGTCTTAGAGCTGTCTTCGCCGCTTGTGCAGCTCCTCCGTGTGGATATTTTTCCAGAAGATGCAGCATTTTGAGATCATTGAGAGGAGCTTGTGTCCCCATTGGCGCTTCATGCCAGTACTTGACGTAAATCAGACTGACAAATAAGCCAGCTGAGTCACGTTTCGTTCTTCGCGTGCTGTGAGCTTGAATTGATAGTGAAAGAGGTAGATTTTGAGCGCATAAATCGCCTTCGCCATCCATCTCGCGTGGTGCATGGGACCCGGAGCTCGGATAAAGAGTTGACCACCAGTCTTTCCCCCCAGGAAGAGCAAAGATAGTTCAAGGAACTCCTTGTAGTCGTCACGAGGTTGGCTTGCCTGAAGAGCGTTAGGTAAGTAAGTGAGCATCTCTTTTCTCATCTCTTGGAGTTGAGGGTTCTCGAACAAGCTGTCCGATGCTGAGACAATGCTTCGTGGAGAGAGATGGCCATTCCTTTTGAAATCGCTTAAAAAGGCCTGTTTCAGGACTTCCTGTTGAGCCAAATATTGAGGCAAAGACATCAGCAAGTACGACTTCAAGTATATGATGTCGACAACCGATCCAAACTAGCTCGTGACCCAATGCTTCTTCAATCCTGACACAGGCTCCGCGATGTAAACCCGTGTTTGACGCAGTGGTATCGAAGACGAGACCTCTCACATGCTGTTCCACGTTCCATAATTTCATAGTTTGAAGGCATGCCTGGGCCTGTGCTTCTCCAGTTCCTTGTTTCATCTTTGGGACACCAAGCAGCTTCTCCTGTCCATTGAATGTTTATAAGGATTGCTATCCGATGCACATTCGTCTTCTTCCCTTCAATGCCGGGGAGAAGCTTTCCGTCCCAATGGAGAAGGACAGGGTCTTCTAGAGAGAATGATTCTAGGTCTTCTCGAGCTGCCTGTTCTCGCCCACTTTCTCTGTAGCGATGAATAGAGCTCCGAGAGCACGTCATCCCAGACAGATCATGCCCCGCGGCCTGTAATACAGCTCCAGTTACGAAAACAGCATTCCGGTCAGAAAGATTGGTGCGATCCATTGCTCCAATGACTTCTGGAGATTGGAAAATGTTCGTAACCTTGTTCTTGGGACGCTTTGGTGCCGGAGCTTCAGACGAAGAAGGAATCGGAACCGATGGTCTATAGTCGTCGTCGTCTTGCGAAAAAAAAAGAAGAGAAGAGAGAAAGATCAATGATGACACTCCTGCTTCTTCCAAATCTTTCTGTGTTGCTTCATGCCTTGCCTTCCTCTTGGCTTCCTTCTCCATTCTGGATCGCTTTCTGTCCTCTTGTGTAGTCGTTTCCTTATCAATGCCAGCCATGCTGCAAGAATTGACGTCCTTGCGCTGCATGGACAGGAAATTTCGGTCCTCAACGTTGACGATTGTGCTCATGGCATCACTGGTTGCGATGTCAAACAGTTCCTGGATGTCCGCTTTGAAGATGTCTTCATCATTCTATCGCTGGCACGTTGTCTGGTCCTGTGCTTCTTGAGTGTTTTGTAGCGGTCTAAAAGCTTTGAAAGCTTACGGACACAGGAGTCGATCCGTTGAGTTGGGATCCGCGCTCGGGTCCAGACTTCAATCACCCTCTGGCATGCCTGGTTCAGACTGTCGGAGGTGGTTTGCTTTTGATTGATGTGGTGGTATTTGCCCCAAGAGGAGGGCGTCAAGGCATGTAGGGAGCCTTGACGTGGATAAAGTTCCAGTTGCCATCCCTAGAAGCCAAACTTTTTGAATTGATCGAGTTTGAGCCATCGGACCTACGGAAGAAAAAGTACATTATATAATATATATATTCAGAGTGGGGCGACCTCTAAATATTCACCAATCACGCTGCAACTTTGCACAGACCATGTGGACACTAAATGGACAAAAACCACACTTGTGGAGACTATCTAAGACAATTTTGAAATTTCCCCCTATGGATTTGGACCACCCTAATATATATATATAATAATCTCCTATTCAAAACTTTCTGCGTCAGTTCGACTTGCCTGAAGCTTGACGTTTTTAGTATATATCTTATACGCTACGACTTTCACTGTTAGTTGTATTTCCGCCGCCTGAATGATGAGAGGAGTTGCTCTCGAAAAGCTTCGCACTCTTTTGTGTTTTTACTCTTTTAACTTTGGGGATTTTATTCTCTAATCCATTTTTACGCGGTTATTGTGTTTTTAACTATATATATATATATATATATATATATATATATATATATATATATATATATATATATATATATATATATATATATACTAAAAAATCCATGGAATACAATATCCCATATAAACAGGAAATTCAGAAGAACTCTTAAAGCAAAAGATTTTGGAGGTATAATGACTGATGACGTCATTTGAAACACGAATAAGATCGCAGTAAACGAAGCAAAAACAATAACTGGACAGATACTGAGAACCTTTAAAGGAAGGAATAGGAATATAATGATTCTGAAATGAGGACTCATCGCACGGAACATTTCAAAGGTTGAAAGGTATCTATTATCTCCAATTATAAGCTCAGGTTTTTTGTTATCGCACACAATATCCCATGTGAACAACGAGCGAATTTATACTGAACTTTACGTCATATTAATGTCTAGCTTTTATTATAAATAACCTCTGTGTTTTGCAGTAAAAGGATTTGTCAAATAACTCCATTCTGCCAATAAAGCATAATATTTGCTTGCAAATGATTGTTTTGAGCTATATATGTACAGGAAAACATTTTCCAATTCATTTTCAAATATTTCTTGGTACAGTCATTGTTTCTTCTACATATAGGGGACGGTGGGGCAACTCGGAACCCGTAAGGAAATAAAGTTTTGTAGCTAGACAGGACGAGTATTTGGACTCATTAAATATAAAAACATTTATCATCACGTTTTCCATATTCTGTATCACTTTTTTATAGCGTTCGAGCTTTGCATTAGGTGTAACTGGAATTTGAGAAAGCCGTTGCAATTTTTTGGTTAAAAAAATCGTGGGGCAACTCGGAACCCGGGGTTCCTTTTTGCCCCTTTTCCCAAATTTCAGTACCACGCGGTCACTGATGAAATTTCAGACACGACAATACGTGAAAATCAAACACTGATCCATAAGTAGCCTACAAACAAAAAGCAACAAAATAAGTTCTTACAACTTTGGAATTATGAATGAAGAAAAATTCGCTGATGATAGATGAAATGGGAAAAAATTCTTTTTTCTAATTTTTGCGGAGCTGTGTGGCGCAACCCGCCCAGTACCACTGTCTCAAGGTCACTGATCAGTGTCGGCACCGTCACAGGGTTGCCAGATAAATTTCACAAAAAGTAGCATAAAATTTCGAAAAAGCCAATTTTGTCAGAAAGTAGCCCAATCTAGAAATTTATTTATAAAATGTCAACAAATACAGATAATGCGATTATTATGGATTTAATTTACTTATTTTTATATTTATAGGGTTTCTTTACTTTTTGAAATTAAAATTCCAAAGTGCTGAGTATTTCTTCGTCCTCTTCACTATGTTCTTTTCATATATGCTTGAAGTATAGTGCAGCATGGCTTCAGTAGGAGTAAAATTGAAGCAGCAAATATTTTTGTTCCTCTAGTGTTATTTTGAGTCTTAGAATTGAAGAAAGGAGATTCAGCCCCATCCGATTTCGTAGTTTAGTTTTGGTTGATGTTACCCTTGAGAACACCCTTTCAACTGTGGCATTACTTATCGGTAAGCTATAGGCAGTTAATGCAAACTTTGACAATTCCGCTAGTACCAGTTCACCTGCTGCATTTTTTATTGTCGCTGCCTTGCTCCAAGGCCATTTAGGTGACACTGCTGGCTATATTACTTACTAGCTCGAAGCGATCTGTGTAATACAAGTGTAATAAAATTACTAAAATAATCTTGCAATTTGTTAATCTTGAGAAGTAATATAAGAAACAGGTATAGAAAGCATTTCCCCAAGTGAGATTTGTCTGAAAATATATTATTATCTCACAAATCAAAAACTTCCGCCTGAAACATAGAAAAGTAGCAGATAATCATAATAGGTAGCCCAAAAAGTAGCAAGTAGCCCAAATTACAAAAAACGTCGCCAATACCTTTCAGAAGTAGCCCAATTGGTTACTTATAGCCAAATCTGGCAACCCTGGAGCACCGACGGAGATAGATTAAAGCTAGATGGCAGCACTAGTTTGGGCTGTAGAGGGGGTGTTTGTTCCGAGTTGCCCCACCTTCCCCTACGTATAAATACAGGTTGTCTCAGAAATCTGGACTCATTTTACATTAGGATCAAATGTAAAATGAGTCCAGGCTTCTGAGACACCCTGTAGAACAATAAAAAATAATAATAATAATAATAATTATTATTATTATTATTTATTATTATTAAATTTCTGTACTGACATTTTAAAGTGGATTTAAAATAAGTCTAAAATTCAGATGTTTTGAATCTTCCTTTGAAGAAGTTTCGCTTTAAAGAACAAAATCGGATTACAGTTATTATTAGTGAGCGTGACTGAACAAAGGAAAATAGCTCAACACGAGACCTCTCGCTTCGCAGTTACTTGGCAGTTTGGAAGGCAAAAGGTTTGCTTAACCCAATTTATATCCGATATATACATATATATATATATACTGATGAAGCAGGCTTGTTGTTAGGGAAACGCAAAAACAGCGTAAAAATAAAGGTCAAAGCGACAACAAACATCAATTTATTTTTACAAAACGTTTCGGAAACCAGAGAGTTAAAGCTGGTTTGGTTGTGGGTTGGTTTGCTCATTGTATCAGTTGCTCGGAGACACTAGCACCGGACCTGATTTCGAATATCTTTCAAAAATGCAAGAAATAAAAGCTTATTCCTAATTTCGTAAGATTTAAACTTTGTATTAAAACTTTACAAATATTAATTTATATAGACCATGGTAACAAAACTTCAAGATCACCTGAAGATCAGGGCCCCCAGTCTTCTTTAGTTAGCCTTATAAGGCTAACTAACGGAAATATCACGACTTAACCTAACCAGTCGTGAAGGGCGTACAGTTGACTTAACAATTGATTAGGTTAAGTCGTGATATTTTCGTTAATTAGCCTTATAAGACTAACTAACGAAGGCTGGGGGGGGCCCTGATCTTCAGATGATCCAAAGTTCCTAATTGTAGATATTAATAAAAAACGTTAAACTGTACAAAACTTTTCACGTTTCGTGATATTTCGCTTTTCCAATTAAAAATATCTGAATTTTAACTGGATTTTAATTTTTTATATCAAATTTTATTTCCGACAATGTCCGAAGATTAGTTAACAAAACTCATTCAGAAGAGAAAGCAAAGAAATGTAGAATTTGCTAATAACTTAAGTGGCATTAACCCGAGTGAGGTGATCTTCAGTTATTATAAATGTATTTTTAACTCTTCACCAACAACGTATTTTAACTTTGGAGTTAACTTTTAAATTCATTATTTTTAGAACTTAACTTTTTAAGTATTTTTTATCTTTTAAAAGGTTTTATAATACCCTCAAATATTGTACAATTCTTGGTGATTCTGAAGTGAATTTTTATACAGTTTTTTATGCATTATTTTTAGATTTCAATTACTGTAACTTTTTATTATAATTGTGACCTCTTTAATGTATAATATTGTAAATAGTCATCTGCAAGTAGTTTTTTATCACTGAAAATGGAACGAGTACTTCCGAAACGTTTGTTTGCTGTCGCTCTTGTCTCTCTCTCTCTCTCTATTATAATATATATATAATATAATATATATATGTAAAGAACGACGCTTGTGTAGAAGAGCGTTTCGCACAAGATGAGGAGGGAGAACGAACAATTAAAAATTTGTTCGTTCTCCCCCCTCATCTTGTGCGGAACGCTCTTCTACACAAGTGTCGTTCTTTACATTAATTATACTGTGTGTTGTTTGCAGTTAAAATGTATATATGTATGGCATGCGAAGGTGCCGCCTCAGGGCATTGGTTTCTGCTCGTATGTAGGAGAATTACGACTTCTGATTGATCGAGGTTCATGGTGTAGTGTATAGCATATCTGACCGGCAATCGGATGATCCCGGGTTCGATTCCCGGGTGGTACCTCATTTTTCATTTGTTCGTTATCCCTCCTCATCTTGTGCGGAACGCTCTTCTACACAAGCGTCGTTCTTTACATTAATTATACTGTGTGTTGTTTGCAGTTAAAAAAAAAATATATATATATATATGTGTGTGTGTGTGTGTTATACCCTTCTGTGGCTCCGCTGGAAGCTCTTGTATAACAAACTGTACTCTGTTCTGCTTCTATAGGAGAGGTCTCCTCAGTGTATTACCTCTCTACTTCTGCCGAATATGAGGGCGCAAATTTAACCCTCTAACGCCGACTAGGTCGAATACATATCGTTTCAAATATACGCATTTAGACTTAACCCTACAAAAACGTTCGGGTTAAGGGATCGAATGGGGTCAAGAACACCAATCAGCCAGAAATTAATTTAATTCAGGTGCAGGTTATAGTTCATACAAGTTAATGAATCAAAAATTCGAATCAATACTTCCACGAAGTAATAAAGCTTCTTAATTTTAGTTTATAATATTAAGATATCTTTGAGTCAATGAAACCTAGGGCCGACCTTTTCCCTGCCGTCACCCACAAATACAGGACCCTTATGATACCGAAATCTCTCAATTCAAAGTATGCTACGTTATAACCTCACTGAATATGCATAACCAGCGTGGCTTACGGAAATGCATAATCCGCGTGAGAAAGCGAGGAGAGTTCATGGCCGAGACCTCATCATCTATTCACACCCTATAACCTTACACTTGTTTTCTCGAGCGTACTCTATGATCTTACTAAATAATAATGTATAACATATCTATATATTGTTACATATGGGAATATGATATGGAAATTGATTACTTAATCAAAGGCTAATTTAGCCGATAAACAAAGCATTGTTCACGAAAACAAAACTAACACACCCAAAATGGCGATGGACATTTTTGTATAGACGAAAACATTTTCGGATGTAAACGAAACAAATTGAAAAATCTTAAGTACGTGACTATTCCCATGTAACTTAGAACGTAAGATAATGAATTTCTTTGTCTGTTTAATTCTATACAATTTCAAATAACAATTATGAAAATGCTGGTCATTCTTAATCCTATGAAAGAATTATAGAATTAATTAATTAGTAAGTGAGGTAGAAGGCTAAGTAATCTTACGCCTGACAGCGTCGCCCCAAAGAAGGCCGTCGTCAAGGGAGACCAAGAGAAGTATTGTACAAAAACAAATTAAATGTAGCATAATGTAGCATAATTTTTCTTATGGAGGAAGTAGGGGCCAAGGGTAAATGCTCGCAAAAGCGCCCCTCCCATAGAAGAAGAAGAGAGCCAAAATCAAGGTCCGGGATTTTCGAGATGCCTAGACACTCTGTGTTTCAATGATGGGAGGTCACAGACAGGAGGAAAGATGGATTGAGGAAGATTGCTCTAGAGTTGACCGGTTGAGTAGATGAAACACTGAAAATACCGATTAACCCTTGCATTAGATAGTTGGACACAAAGGAATGAGACAGTGTAGAAAGTCTGATACTGCGTGCTCTCCTTGAAGGAGGAGGCATGCAGTTAGAGAGTTCAAAAGAGCAAACTTTCCAACTGTATGCCTCCTCCTTTAAGGAGAGCACGTAGTAACAGACTTTCTTAGTACTTAATTGTTAGTTAAGATATGGGATTAATGTGTTTATAAAAATGTAACATTCGAAGCGAAAGGCTCCAAATAAAACCAGGAAAAACGACCTGTTACGACCACCCTTGCTGGGGTGAAATAAGTACATTTCAAGACTTGTCGAACGCATGTGCTCACAAAATTTGTGTTTAGAATTCCTAACATTAAATAGGAATTGGTTCACCCAAAAGATTAAACGAAGTTAGATTAAATTCCTGTTTTTGAAATTTAACTTAAATGCGTACATAAGGAATGGTGTGTAGCTAAAAATAAAAGTGAAATTGTTTCTCTAAGTTGAGTAAATTACTCTTAAAGCGAATAGGTTGGCTTGAATAAATAAAAGACGTAAAATAGTCTTTCCTTAAAATTTAACGGAAGAAAACGTAGAACTCCGGGTTACATTTGCGTAACTTAAAAGGCTCAAGAAATAGTCTACCATGTTTTCCCATAAAGAAAACGGGATGAAGTTCTTTCGGTTGAGTATAGATTTACTGTATATGGAATTGGGGTAATCTAAATAGTGTTATTCGCATTGTACGTTACATGCAACGGCTACTCCGATCTAGGAAGGTCTACCTGGCAGATAAGTGGTTCTAATTATAATTCAAGTAGTGCGCAATTCATTTATTCTAATCGCATTATGTATGTTAGCTATGCGGTAGAAGGCCAAACAGGCCTATGATTGTAACTTAAATTGTTATTGGTCCATTCATTTTAATGATCTTGCGTATTACAGTTATGGCTGTATTCAGTTAAATAACTACCAATTGTAAATTAAATTCCTAACTTGTTAAGAATTTAATTTACAATTAATTTGTTTATGCATTTTCTTTTAATTGCCTTGCATTAAATTTCAATTTAAAATTCTTAAGGCAAAGATATATTAACTTAAGTGTTATTCTTCGACAAATTTTATGTCAAAACTTCATTTTTGCATTATAAATTATTTAGTGTTAAGCTTTTGACGAATATATTATTTTTGTAAAAGGGCCTTTCAATTATTTCCCCCCTCCCCAGAGGTACCAGAGAAACGAAACTTTGAATTTTATGTAAAGTGGTTTGAAGGAAAAACAGGCTGAAATAAAAAATAAATAAATCATAGAGTAAATGTAATATAAAATACCACATTATGTAATATATATATATATATATATATATATATATATATATATATATATATATATATATATATATATTGCTTTATTTTAACGGTCGTCCGAGCCGAGACTACTAAGTATTCTAAACCCCTGGGGTTAATTTCGAAATGGTTAATTTAGAATACTTAGTCGTCTCAGACGACGGTTAAAAAAACCTTATACATATATATAATCAATGATCAAGAGAAATTTTATATATTTTACACAGAACACCATTCTGCAGAAACGTCCTCTTCGGGGAATAGAATAAGCAGTTCGCAGCACCATTGCCAAGTAAATGGAGGGCCAACGTACCGACGAGACTTCCATACGTAGTTCATCACCATGCACGTAGTCCAAAGAATATCTAAATCCGTATCTATTTTTTATATATTTTCATTACTTTGTACTGCAGATACTCCCGGTTATTTTCAGTACTGGTACATGATTCTTCAGGAACAAGATGCACCATGAGTTTGTGTTTCCTCACCAAAGCGACACAAATATATATCTGCATCAATCAGATACATTCATATCACCTTCATTTATACGAGGTACGGTCACTAAATGCCAAAATTTGTTCCATTAAAAACAGTCAATAAAACCCGTGCATTTATATATATATATATATATATATATATATATATATATATATATATATATTATATATATGGGAATGAACTCAGAATGGTTCCCTGAGTTTTTTATGATACACACAGACCGTGCATGGAACAAGGAACTCTTCTGGGATAATTAAATCCACTATAGTCCGAATAAGTAATGGTAAATGACAAATACCATAGTTTTTCTTTTTCATGATGCAAGCCCGACGTGGGCAACGGGTCTCTCGCAAAGAGGTCCCATAAATATAGCAAAGCAGACAGGATCCAGCTTTGGGACATGGATCTAGGGTTTAAAGCAGCCTAGCCCCACTACATTTAGAACCTCAATATAAGTAAAAGACCCGTTGCCCACGTCGGACTTGCATCATGAAAAAGAAAAACTATGGTATTTGTCATTTACCATTACTTATTCGGACTATAGTGGATTTAATTATCCCAGAAGAGTTCCTTGTTCCATGCACGGTCTGTGTGTATCATATATATATATATATATATATATATATATATTATTATTGTGTGTGTGTGAGTGTGTGAAACTGGAAATGCAAAACTTTACTGATGGAAGAAAAAATAACTTGCATAGTACAGCTAGTAATAATTATAAACTAAAATAAAAGTAGGACTAAAAATAAATAAAAGTGCAAGTAATGAACGCATTTCGTTACCTCCGGAAAGCTCGAGACATTGTGGTTAGCAAACATTTGCGAAGCTGACCCTATATATATATATATATATAGTTGAACTTACACTGTCTCTATTGCTCTAGTCATGACATTTATATTAAAGCAGTGGTCGGCGAACGTTTTTGGGTATTACCCCAAAATATATTTGAGGACGTAATCAGGACGTAAATTCGTAATATTCTAAAATTTAGAATAACGCCACATTATGTAACAAAATAAAATAAAAATATACGAAAAAAATATCAGCACAAAGTGTCTCTCATACCGCACGCATTACCCCCAAAAGTTTTAAATTTACCCCATTTGGGTAATTTACCCCTGTTCCACGACCACTGTATTAAAGAAAACCATATAGGTTTTGCAATTTTCTTTGTTTTTTTTGTAATATAAAATAAAATAAAATAATGAAAAATACAAATATCCTCGTGTTAAGACACTGTTTGTGCTTTTTAGGTTTTCGACAGAAACAAGGTGAATTTATATGTATTCAATTTGAGACAAGGGAAGGTCATCTGATCGTATGAATTGTCATAACAATGTTTTGGTTTTCAAAGATATAAACGTTTTAATAAAGCTGATTTTCCAGTAAACCTTGCGACCAGGTGACGTACCTTCCTGCTTTGGAGATGAGAAAAGTCATACTCCTGTTTAGATTAAGCCGTTGGTGTAAATTTCGTTGTTACGTTGTCACCGTTCATTTGGAGATCTTTCCGAGACCCCTTCATTACTTTAAATATTGAAATTTGACGATCTTCCTTTGCTGTCTGTGGTTCGGCGATTTTCACACCGGTTAGTTTATTTAGTTTATAAAGAAGAAAGCGGATCAAACTAAGTCAACAGTACTGTGAACATTTCAGTGAAATAATTAACAATAATTGGACCTTTTCCAGTTTGTGTACCGTTTTTCATATAATTTATTTTTGCTTCTTTTCAGATCAAAAATGAGTGATCAAAAATGAGTTCTTGATAACCTAACCTAACCTAACCTAACCTAACCCACATTATAACTTTCGTCACTTGGGCACAGGATGTTTACTATGCTGTATGTAATGTACTGTAGAAAACGGTACATAAACTGGAAAACATCCCAATAATTAATAATTAACAATAAAATAAAATAAAATTTTAATGATTTAAAGAGTCACCCAAAGAATTTTATAGAAAACGTTGACGATTTTTCATGGTCGTTCGTTTGACTGTGAATAATGGTTGAGCGAGAAAGTGAAATTTTAGATTTAACGTCTTAACTACCGAAGTTTTTGTAGGGTTAAGTTATGAGTGCGTATATTGGAAAAGGTACATATTCGACCCAGTTGTCCAAAAGAGGTTAAGGTCATCGCGTTTGACGGTCGTCTCTCCGTTATTTTGTTATTTCAAACGAAATTAGTGTCAAATTAACTCGTTCAAATTATTAAATCGCTTGGGTAATTCTCAAGATAAGGAAACATTTTGATTTTTCTCGTTTTCAGAATTACTCAAACGATATAATAATTCTAAATTCTCTAAGTGGGTCAGAGCTTATATGACAACTTAATAACTCAATAGTTTTTAAATTGTATTTTTGGTTCGTATTTTGAAGGAATTCAGTTGGGAGGGAAACCGGGGGGGGGGGGAAGGTAAAAGGTTTCTCTTTTTCATTTTAGATTTGGTGACAAGCCATTTATTTCATTTTCTTGTTTCAATTGAGTCACAAAACAATCTCATCTTGTCTCACAAATTTTACCTATTATCTAATTTCCCTCCAAATATATTTTCCAGTAACGAGAGATGTGACTGAATAGTTACGATAGTCCAATCATATTGATTTTTCTTGTTTTTTTTCCATTACTACCTCTGTTATTGTAATATATTTTATTTTATGGTTTCTCTTTCGACCAATTTCATCTCTTTTCACGTCTCTTCTCTTCCTTCTATCGTTATTGCACCTGATCAGGAAGCTCAAACAATGGGGGTCGAAAGCTTGTCCGGTTTAGTATCAATAAATTAAGATATTTTTCTTAATAGAAATTTTATCTCTATTACTTAATTCTTTATTTGGATTATGTTAATTTTTTATGTTAATCATGTTAACTTTTGTCGTGTTTACATTGGTTTAGACCAGGGGTTCTTAAACTTTTTTAGGCTGCGATCCAAATTCTAGTCTCGGGGTTAGCTCGGCGACCAATGCCTTCAAACCGTTCACTCGTAATAGATAATAACATAAATAATAATGGCAAAATGATTAGGGATAACATAAATAAATGATAAATTACAATTTAATGACCCAAGTTTGGGTCGCGACCGAGAGGTTAAGAACCCCTGGTTTAGACCATAGGTTTCCAACCGGTGGGCCATGGTGGATTTTCTAGTGGGCCACAACTAGTGTTTCTAATTCTTCAAAATAAGTCAAATATATTACAAAAAATATCCTTATATATATATATATATATATATATATATATATATATGGGCCACCAACATTTATGACCATCAAAACTGGGCCACCATAGCAAAAAGGTCGGGAATCACCGGTTTAGACGGTAAACATAATTTTTGGACTCTATACCTTTTCCAAACCTCATTTCAAGAGGTTGGCATTCTTATGAAATGCCATATACTGTATAAAGTGTATATACCCGCATGGCACACCTCCGCCGTGGGAACGGTTACTAGAGTGCCACTCCAGGTTCGAAACTAGCTTTAAAATAAAATACGATCAATTCCTGAATGCGAGCGCTTTCGGGATTCTAGAAATCGGATAAGTATCCTGAAGGACGATATAACGAAGAATGAAAGTGGATTCTTCAAAACCGGTGCATAGTAAGTTTCACAAAAATGATATTAACTAATACTAAATTAAATATATATATATCTATATTGTATAGGGGATAATGATGATGATGTCTGTGATGTCTGTTCGTTTATACATGCCTAAACAGCAAGAGTAATCTTTATTAAATTTAGTATACGCTTTAAGGGAGAACCAGAGAAAGTTTTAGTAACACTCTCGCCCTTCCCAGTTCTCCACCCCGTAAACGGCAAGGTCACTCTGCACCAAATTTATCATAGTATACACATTAAGGGAGAACCCGGAAGGTTTTAGTAACACCCCTGCCTTCCCAGTACCCTCTTAGTTGTACTTCGAGGGGCTTTTGCTGCGCAAGGTGTAGCGGGCATTTCAGTATATATATAATGAAATTCATGTAAACAGGCACTGATAGTGAATTATAACTTGACCTTCATGGTTCCCTATAATCAGTGGTCTCCAAAGTGGGGGTGTGCGCCTGCCGATCTAGGGGGTGCGCGAAGAAAATTTTATGATTCTGATTTATTATTGTTTTTTCGTAGAAAGTTTTTGAATTTCAAGAAGATGACCGAGAAAGAAAATACTCGCTAACACACAGTCATTCCTAGGAATTCGCGAGATAGTATCCGCGATATCGCTTACTCGCGATTAAAATTTAGCAAACTAAATATCACAATTCGAGATCGCCGCATTATTTTGTAAAATAACAGTTGATTGACATCAGGGAAGATACAAGTTTACGAACCGAATTTCAACAGAAAACTGCGCACAATTGGTGGATTGGATTAAAAAATGAGTACCCAGATTTAGTAAGCGCAGCGAACGATGCGCTCCTTCCATTTGGATCTACATATCTGTGTGAGGTGTCTTTTTCTGCTATGATAGGTATTAAAACCAAGAATCGAAATAAACTGAACTTGGAACCGGACCTTCGAATCGCTGTGTCACAAAGTGTCAAACCAAAATTTTCAGAAATTATGAAGCACAGTCAGCCACATTGTTCTCATTAAATTATATTGGTAAGTATATCTTCAACCTATCGTATTTCTGTTGTATACTATTAACTTACTAGTAAATACTGAAACGATATATATATATATATATATAATCTTCATGTTCATTAGGGGTGCGTGTTATTCATTTTTGCTGATTAAAGGGTGCGTGATCAAAAAAGTTTGGGGACCACTGCCCTATATAATCTTCGTGATTGGAAAATAAAAATTGGGGTTTTGCATACTCTCTCTCTCTCTCTCTCTCTCTCTCTCTCTCTCTTACCAAATATATGGGTCTCTATTCATAATTGTAGATGAAGAATAAAATTATGAATTTTGAATGTAGCCCAATTTTAACCCGAGAAAGCCAGTATGGGACCGCACACATAGAGACTAATGTTGAATCTACGCAACTCATAATAAAACTTACATTTATAGGTTGAATTAAACAATTTATTGTAACTGAACAATAATAAAAATTAACTTGCGTACAAAAAAGACATGGGATGGGGCCTTTTTGCAGGCATTCACCCTTGACCCCCTCATTCTGCATAAAAAAAAACCCAGTAAATCAAATGTATTTTTATTGTAGTAGCACCCACCACCCGACCCCCGCTGCTTTCTAGGGTTAAATGCAAGATTAAACGCAAGTAATATTTTTGAGGGGATTGAAAACCTCAAATTGAAAAGGGGAATGTAACCGATATAATATATATATATATATATATATATATATATATATATATATATATAAAAGTAATCTCATCTGAGATTCCCATTTTTAAACTTTTCCCATTTGTCTTCAAATGAGAATAACTTAAAAGAGAAAAGACACCGAACTGTAAATTCAGTTTTACCTTCGTATAAAATAATGTTTTACTCAATTGCGCCTAAAACGCCCATCTATGAAATAAATAGGGAGCACATTATTATTATCACGCAAGATTCACGAGAACATTTTAATTGAAACATAGACATGTAGATCCACATTGGCCCTTGGCCCCTCCTTCCTGCAAAATAACATAAAAAATTATTACAGGCTTCGTTCTTTTCTTTACAATAAAATTAACGTTATCCATATCCAAGGGAAATCATTATCTATCTACCGTTTTTTCTTATCTCTCTACTTATCTCCCTATCTATCTAGTTATCCGTAGATAAAGCGTAAAGCTTAAGGACCAACTTAAATAAAATAAATAATCCAATTTCACAATTATATATTTTATGTTAAAATTAGTGTAACAACAAAAATTGTAAAATTATCAAACTATATATATAACCTTGTTAACCTTGTTTTCACACGAAGATCAAGCTGGTGGCCCCGCCTCTAGGCCTGGCTTGGTGGAGAAGCGAGTTGTTCTCTTGCGCTCTCCACCGTACATAGCCAGGTACACCCGGCTCATCTGGTACCGTTCTGAGCTAGGCATCTAGTCTTCTCTTGAAGACTTCAACTTTGACCCCTGTAATGTTTCTGAGGTCCTTTGGAAGCTGGTTGAAAATTCTTGGTCCCCTGACCACCAAGCTATTTTTCTTCAGAGTTGAGGAGGTCCCTTGTTGGGTCTTTAATTTGGGAACACTACACATTCTGCCTTTCCTATTTTCAGGCTTTGTTTGGATGGTAATTGGGTTTAGTTTGAGGCTTGGTACCAGTTTTTCGATCATTTTCCATATGTAGATATGGTATACCTCTCGGCTCTTTTCCGTTTGGGGGCTAGCAGCGAATTTTAATGAAAATCGGTATACTAATGTAGTTTTGGTCACTGATTTCAAAAATAACTTTCTTTTTTTTTGAAGAAATGAAAAGCAAACATGTTAGAGCACTTTAAATAATTAATGTGTTTTTAACGAAAATATCATGGCTTAATCTATATTCTAACCAATCATCAAGGGCGTACAGTTGGCCTAACCGGGTATTCATTGACCTAACCTAGTATTCAATTGACCTAACTTGCATTCAATTGACCTAACTGGGCATTAATTCTTGCTTTTTTCTGCTACTTTTACAGATCTGCCGGATCCTTCAAAAAACGTATTCTTCGTAAGTTGCACTTTTTACCGTTGACCGACGCTTTGGCAACGAAAGAACTGGGTATTTTTATCAAAGGAACACACTTTCCCACACTTAGAGCACTTTTTCATACACAGTAGTAGTTTGTGACTCTGGCTAAATTTAACACAATCCTCTGTAAACTAGTTTAAGCTAGTTAAAACATATATAATTAATTATTTAAAGTGCTCTAACATGTTTGTTTTTCATTTCTCAAAAAAAAAAAGTTATTTTTGAAATTAGTGACCAAAACTACATTAGTATACCGATTTTCATTAAAATTCGTTGCTAGCCCCCAAACGGAAAAGACCCTACCTCTCTTTTCTCCTGGGCTACGTCGTAGCCAATGTCGTAACACCGTTTCCCGTTAATCAGCGAAGTTAAGCGATATTGGGTCTGGGTAGTAGTTGGATGGGAGACCGTCCGCTGCGTCCAGACTATGTAGCGACCGGTGGTTCGGATCCCACGTAAAGCTGTAGGTCCCCTCCGTCATATGACCTTAGATGTTGCAAAAGAGGTTAAATAAAACCAATAATTATTATTATTACTGTATTCTTCTCTCCAGGGAGTACAGATTTAGTTTACGTAGTCTTTCCCAGTAGTTGAGTTCTTTGCAGCCATCAATCTTGGCTGTGAAATGTCTCTGCGTTTCTTCTAGTTTATTAATTTCTTCCTTTTGATATGGGGACGTCAAAACTGAGCAGTATTCAAGTTTTAGTATGATTAGTGTTCTAAGCAGGGGAATCATTACTATCTTGTCCCTACTTCTGAACGTTCTTAGTACCTGTCCCGCGAATCTTTTTGCTTTGTTTATTGCTATCTGATTTTGTGTTTCGAATTTCGCATCATCGGTCATTATTACCCCCAAGTCGACCGCTTTCGTGCTTCTCTGAATTTCTTGTCTATCTGGAGCATAACAGTCTCTTTAAGTTCCTCATTTCTACCATATTTCAAGAGCTGAAATTTCTCGGTGTTAAATGTCATATTGTTGTCTTCTGACCAGGCATATATATGTGTGTGTGTGTGTGTGTGTGTAATATATATATACATGTGTGTGTGTGTGTGTGTGTGTGAAATAAAAGTAAAACCTAACATTGGGGGAAGTAGTCACAATACACAATAATCATCGCTACCTGACACATACATACAAACCAATCAGTACTTTTTATTTACCTTTCTTCATTTATTCAGAAGTGCCTTTTTTTGTACCCTCAAATCTATATACTTCAGCGACATCTGTCGGTATAAATTAGCGCCGAAAATATTTTATAATAATATTTTCATTATAATTAATGTTACACACTTAAGTATTATGAAATCTTAATGGTGAAAAATAATGTACTTATTACTATTAGTATCGTTGTGTTAATAAAGCTATTATTATTATTATTAATTATTATTACTAATATAATTATTATTCAGTTCTCATAAAAGGTGAAAAAGAAAAATATTCTAACCAAAATCCTTTAGTAAAGTTCCCATTTTATACTATGTAAGATATGCTAATTTCATTAAACACTTTTAATTTCATAGTTTACCTTAATTTCTTTTACTATTTTTTACTTTTTGCATTATTTATTTTCTACTAAAAGGACAACTGATTATTTTAGTTAAAATTTTGTAAAATAATCAAACACAACTTTTGTAAATTTTTACCTTTTATTTATTATTATTTTTATTATTATTATTATTATTATTATTATTATTATTATTACTACTTCCCATTTTCGCTTCTTTTATGTCATAAATTGAATTTCATTAATTTTGTCTAAAAAGCTTCCATGCTTTCAAAGGGATATTGAAATTAAAATACTGTGAATATATTAAATGTCATATCAGATATCTAAATTGTACAGACAAATATTGAAAAATATTGTAAAATTTTATAGAAGCTTTATTCTCTTGCTCAATGAACGAAGGTTTTTATCTGTTTGTTTATTAATTTATCTATTTATTTACACTGCCAATATTCAAACTGTGATTTAACTCATTGAATAATATATATATATATATATATATATATATATATATATATATATATATATATATATATATATATATATAATATATATATACACACACACGAGTCAAATTTCATGTTTTTCGTTCCTCTTGTACGCAAAATCTACTCGTCAGAAAAAGAAAATATAAAAAAAATGGTTAATTATTAACATGAAGAGGAAACGGTGCATAAAATACTTTTTTAAAGAATTTTTTATTAGTCATAAACACACACCTGCACTCAGTAATTTCATAGTCTTTTGATATTTACTAAGGGCTGCGCGCGCATTCGAAAATGAAAATGAAGAATTTTATGAACAAATTTTATGAGAAATCGTGTATCATGAATGCGTCAGAAATTTTCCGACAGATTTTTTTAACAAAAATATGACGCGTTAAATTCATTGAACGAACTTTCCAATGCGTAGAAATTTTGCGTCTTAATATAAATCATTTAAAGACAATTTTTACTTATCCGTCGCTAAACTGGATGTCTTTGGAGAGTAACATGTCTGCGTGGGACGTATTGTTTGTCTTTAAAAGATTTAAGTCCCAGAATGAAATTTTCAGGCAATTCGGTCGAAATAACTTATCGGCAGTTATTTAATGAGAAGAAATGTAGGCATTTTTGCCATGTTTTTCGTCTATTTATTAAAAAATAAGAGACCGTACATCTTCTTGCCTGAAAAAGCATCAATACACATAAGGCGTGAAACGTTGCTCTATATAATTATTCTTGATATTTCATTATTCTTCATTTTCAATGTATAGAAATAGGAGCAAGTGTGGTTTACGTCCCCCGTGTGGTGCCTAGTGTAGTTTACGTTCCCCTACATCAGTGGTGGCGAACCTATGGCACGCGATCAAATTTGCCTGGCATGCCTAAGCATAGAAATTGTTATCCAAAAAATTAGTATAAAATAATAGACTTAATGTTTATAATTTGGTGTAATATATACAAACTTTGGTGGGCACGCGAATTTTTTTTATGGTTTACATGGTTCTTTTGGCACGCGACTGTAAAAAGGTTCGCCAACCCTGCCCTACATCATCCAAGTGTAGTTTACGTTCCCCTACATTATCCTAGTGCAGTTTGCGTTCCTCAACTTTGTCCGTGTATACCAATCAAATAAAACGCTAAAACTAACGAAAATATTACGATTTAACCTAACCAATCGTCAATTTATTTATATATATATATATATATATATATATATATATATATATATATATATTGACGATTGGTTAAGTCGTAATATTGGCGCACCTAAAGCAAAAGCACCCCCTGTATAATTTCTTTATTTATGGTCAGATAGAGGTTTTCAAATACTAACCGGGCCTTCACTGTTATTCCAATATAGAGGTTTTCAAGGTGGACATCGGAATAACATTGAATTTCAAAATTTAAAAAAAAATTGTGTGTTATTCCGATGTCCGCCTTGAAAACGTCTATATTGAAAATTTCATAAAAATCTGACCATAAATAAAGAAATTACATAGGAGGTGCTTTTCCTTTAGGTGCGCCGTAATATTTTCGTTAATTTTAACGTTTTATTTGATGGATTCATTTAAAAAATGCCTTCTAAAGATCCTAGTGTAGTTTGTGTCCCGTTTTGCTTGAGGGGAACGTAAACTACACTTGCTCCCAGAAATGTGCTCGAATAAAATTGAGATTATTCGTTATTGTTCGTGCAAATAATTGAAATTAATTTTCATCTAATTGGACTGGATTTGTTTGTTTATCTTCCTCAACTAGTTAAGTAATCCAAATAATACTCAACTCGTGGAAAATAGACAAAACACACGTTCCTTCTTATTGGATCACCTGGAGATCAGGACCCCCAGCCTCAATTACCAAACATCACGACTTAACCAATCGTCAAGGGCGTACAGTTGACCTAACCGGGTATTCAATTTAATTTATTATTATCTTTGGTACTGTAAAGCAAACCACAAGAATACATGGGGGCCCTGATCTTCAGGTTATCCTCTTATTTCTTAAAACCTTCATAAGACCCTGAAACGAAAATAATTTTTAGGAAAAATTTAAATAAAAAGTGTATATATATACCGGGTAGCCCAGAAAAAAGTAAGTTATTGCTTTTATCAACTATTATATTTACTATTGTCAAGATTTGCTTGCTTTTATAATGATTTAAATAAATAATTTGTTTTTATATGTAGCACTTCTATAGGTCTTTATAATATTTGTTTTTAATATACTCTATTTATCTTTGTTGCAGATTTTTTAAAAATAAAACCGAAATAAAATCTTAAAAGCAATAGCTTACTTTTTTCTGGGCAACCCGGTATATCTCCTCCAAGTGTGTAGGTATATCTCCTCGAAATAGCATTTTGATAATCTTTTCTTATTTAGTAGTAACCTTTACAGCCAAATTGATGGGATAGCTATGGGTTCCCCGTTGAGCTCAACACTAGCAAATGCATTTCTTTGCCATTACGAAGAAATTTGGTTGAAAAGTTGTCCCAATAGTTTTAAACTCATATATTATAGAAGATATGTGGATGACACTTTCTTCATATTTAAACATCCGGAGCTATTGAAGAATAGGGACCCCAGCCTTCTTTAGTTAGCCTTAT
Organism: Bathynomus jamesi; assembly: GCA_023014485.1. Taxonomy (NCBI): domain Eukaryota; kingdom Metazoa; phylum Arthropoda; class Malacostraca; order Isopoda; family Cirolanidae; genus Bathynomus; species Bathynomus jamesi. The sequence goes on along the minus strand of JAJOZX010004984.1, from coordinate 326,437 downwards.
AAGGTTAACTAACGAAAATATCACGACCTAACCTAACCAATCGTTAGGTCAACTGTACGCCCTTGACAATTGGTTAGGTTAGGTCGTGATATTTTCGTTAGTTAGCCTTATAAAGCTAACTAAAGAAGGCTGGGGGCCCTGATCTTCAGGTGATCCGAAATTTTTTAATGACACTTTTAATACTAAACTCCCCATAACCACAGTACAAAAAGAAACCAGATATATTAAATTACCTTTTTATGGTTATTTTTCATTAGTATTCGAAATGAAGTATCCAAACTTCTTAAGTCTTGCTATCCCCAAATAAATTTTAGATTCGCCCTCGTCAACCCACTTAAATTATCAAATTTTTAAAGTTCAAAGACAAATTCCCCAAAACTGTATGTCCTAATGTTGTTTATAAATACAAGGCCGTAGCCAGAGCTTAAAAACAGACGAGGCAAAAATAGCCCTACTAGGAGGTCCGGGGCCATGCTCCTTCAGAAGATTTTTTTAATCCTAGCACAAAATCATGCACTTTGAGCGTATGGTAACTGAGAGTGAATTGGACAATTGACAATAATAACTTCACTTAAATGTTGCTACTCCATGTTTTTATTCATGTTATTTGTGGTTTGAGTGCATTACATTGATATGACCAGAAACCAGTTCTTATCATTTGCTACTTGACTGATGGCTGAAGGCTAGTGCCATTCTTCTGTGCAGGCTAGCATCCCAAGCCTTGAGGACCCGCAAGGTGTCCAGCTCCTGGAGCGGAGGATGGTGTCTGTGGATGTTGGCCAGTGCTATGCTATTCAGCCGTTCTTCTCTCATGCTAGCTCGGCCCCATGTCTTCAGCCAACGCAGTGCACTGAAGGAGCACTCACAAGAACAGGAACCCAATAGAAGGGTTAGAAGCAAGGAGAATATGGCATATATATTTGGATAGAACTCTCTATCTGTAGTATTGATGACCTCTACGAGACTTTTATCCTGAACTGTATGGTGTCTCTGTTTCCACCTCTTTACCTGAAATAAGAACATTAAAATAGCATGGCATTTCAGCTGGTAACCAACTTTAAAATCAACAGTGTTAGTATATTGCACAATTACTAGTAGTTTACTAACCTCGGCTCCAAATGTGTCTGGCATGGGCAGATCCATCTTGTACTCTTCCAGTATGCTCTGTTCAGCCTGTTCTGTGAGCTTGCTGAGCTTACTTGGAAGCAGGTAGTAGGCAAGCATGGCGTTCTTTAGTTCTGCAGGGAATCTCATCTCAAGGTGAGTGATTACATGATCCAGAAAAGGATAATAGTAGTTCACTCGGTAGTATTCCTCTGGGTTAGAAGATGGTGCATTGGCTTTGTGCTTCTGTCTCTGTCGAGCATTTGAACGAGGCATGTCTGGTTCTTGATCTTCCCCAAATGTCTCCTTCAACAGATGAACGGCCCTGTCATAGAGTTTCTTGAATGTCTTTTCATTGCGCTCATTCTTCATCAGTGCTATGAGGCACTGACATTCTATGTATGCAAGTACCAGGTCACATGTCTTTGACTGCAGTGCCACCGACAATGGCCTTATATATGCCAGGATATACTGTGTCATTACAGCGCTCATGATGTAGGAAAATTCACTCATTCTCTTGATGTAAGCTATGTCATCATGTTTTGACTGGCCTGTTGACTTTGCAGCAATCTCTTCCATGCTCTGATAGATTGCACTATTTCTGCACTATTTCTGTCAATTTCCTCAGATTTCCTTTGAAATTCAATTTCCTCATTGATCCAAAATGTCCGTTAAGCCAGACGAGGCGACCGCCTCGTCTGCCTCAACGTGGCTACGGGTATGAAATACACGTGCGACAGCTGTAAGGGTACGTATATCGGCAGTACTCAACTCCAACTGGAGGTACGCCTTTCTCAACATTTGGGCTTATCAGTCCGTATCAACCGTCCCCTTGGTACCCACCACAATCCGCAATTAGAAACCATAGTAATGATAACAACCATCCCCCTTACAAAACTTCTCCGAATTTTAGAATCTTTGTACATTTATAGAAACAAACCCTCTATTAACAACAATAGTTCATCTTACAAATTACAGCTCTTCTAACTAACGAACCACTGATCAAAAACTGCAAGAATGCAATCGCTGAGCCCCTATATTGGATATGGAGACGATCACTAGACACGAGAGAAATACCGGGCATCCTGAAGAGAGCGAGCATAGTCCCATTATATAAAGGAGGAGATCGATCCGAGGCCAAAAACTATAGGCCAGTGTCGCTTACATCTCATCTCACTGAAATATTTGAAAGAATAGTTAGAGAAAATATATATGGCTGTTTGGAAACTCAGAAAAAATTAAATGATAACCAACATGGATTCCGGTCAGGCAGATCATACCTATCATAACTAATGAGAAACTAGCTCCTGATCTTACTCTGAACCCTATAACCTCCCAAACAACAGTGGAAAGTAGAAAAGGAAGACTGTATCATGTTCCCAAATTAAAGGCTAGACAGGGAACATCCTCAACCTTGAAGGAAAATAGTTTCGTTGCGAGAGAACCAAGACTGTTCAAGCAGCTGCCCAAGGAATTAAGGAACACGAGTGGTGCTGCGGTGGACATCTTCAAAAGAAGATTAGACGCCTGGCTCAGAACAATCCCAGATGAGCCGGACGTACCTGGTTATGTAAGGTGAAGAGTACAAGAAACCAACTCTTTACTTCACCAGGCCAACTCGAGAGGAGGGGCAAGAAGCTTGACCTTCGTGAAATGAGGAATCATCGCACAGAATATTTGAAAGGTTGAAAGGTATACCTCGTCAACTTCGTTAAAGTTCAGTGCGTGGGCTCTCTTCACACGATATATATAGGGTGGCCCAAAAGTCTGTTGCCCAGAAAAAAAAATAGTTTAGAATGCGTAGGGGCAACAGACTTTTGGGCCACCCTATTAAAAGAAACGACACAATGAAAAATTTACTAAAATTTAAGACGGTGATAAAAATTGTGAACATTTAATATCTTATAATTTTGAAAAGTAATTTTATTTCTGTTAATATAGAACTTAATGTGTGTAGTCATGAAGCAAAAACCTTTTAGCGAAGGATAAAAATTCTGAAATATGAAACCAAATTACATTTTACAATTCTTTAGAATTTATTATTTGAAAATTAAAATATTTAATTTATTCAGTTCTTTATGTAAATTATTATTATTATCATTATTATTATTATTATTATTATTATTATTATTATTATAATGATTGAAATAAATTAACGGTAATAATAATAATAATTATTATTATCATTAAAATGAACGAAGTAAGTTAATTAACATATGAAGGGTTAATGGGTACCCGGCTTATCTGCTGTTGCAAGTATAACTCCGCCGAGCGTTAACTGAGGGTGCGGAAGAGCTCAGGCCCACAGTTATCGGGACCCATTGCTTGACATTCCCTTTTGCCTGTCTCGCGTTGAACGAGAGGCGTTTCTTAATCGAATAGAGGAGAAATCGAGCGGAATCGAATGCCTTGAGGCAGCACTCTCATGTAGGAGAATTACGAGTTCTGACTGATCGGGGACTTTGGTGTAGTGGTTAGCATATTCGACCGGCAATTGGATGACCCTGGGTTCGATTCCTGGGAGGTGCCTCGTTTTTCATTTGCTCGTTTTCTCTCCTCATCTTGTGCGGACGCTTTTCTACACACACACACACACATATATATATATATATATATACAGGGTGTCCGAGAATTATCTGTACAATTTTTGGCTGTTATTAAAAGTCAACCATGAAGTGTAGAAATTCCAGTGTTGTCCCATTTTACAGAGAATCTCATTAAGTTTTTTCTGATACCACGTTTTGACAATTATTTTAGAAATGTACGCGGGTGACAGACATTGATGATTTAAAAGCAATAATCACAGCTGCTATTGAGCGAATTGATGTGGATATGCTGCAGCGTACATGGCAACATTTGGAGTATCGATTGGATGTTTTGCGAATCACTAATGGTGCACATTTCGACACGTTACTTTAATAAAAGAAACTTTTGAAAATACAGATTCTAAATAATCTTGTTTAAGAATTTTACGTGTGTTATCAAGAATTTTATTAAAAGCTGAAATTGTACAGATAATGTTCGGACACACTGGAATTTCTAAAAAACTTGTCAAAACTTGGTATCAGAAAAAACTTAATGAGATTCTCTGTAAAATGGGATAACACTGGAATTTCTACACTTCATGGTTGACTTTTAATAACAGCCAAAATTGTACAGATAATTCTCGGACACCCTGTATATATATATATATATATATATATATATATATATATATATATATATATATATATATATATATATGAGATTGAACTCAGAATGGTTCCTGAAGTTTTTTCATGATACACACAGACCGTGCATAGAACAAGGAACTCTTCTTGGAAAATTAAATCTACTATAGTCCGATTAAGTGATGGTAAATGACAAACACTATGCAACGAGTCTTTTGCTTAAATTGAGGTTCTGAATATAGTAGGCTAGGTGTGGCTGTAACCCCTAGAAGCCTAGATCCTGTCGCAAAGCTGGATCCTATCTGCTTTGCCCACGTCAGGCTAACATCATGAGAAAGAAAAACTAATATATATATATATATATATATATATATATATACAGGGTGTCCCGTAAGTCTGGAACCATAGGGCAAAATGATAAAAAAGGCAATAAAAACGCCGAAGAGACTTTTGGGGACTTTGTGAAATGAGCGAGGATGGTAGCGGCTGTGTCATCGTCGGTGGATGTCCTCGGAGGTCCACTGCGTGGTTTATCTCCTATGGATCCCGTTTCCCCGAACTTTGCTACAAGTTTTGCCGACACAGCTGTGTTATCCGTATGCAATCTGTTAAATTCCTCAGCGACCTCCCTCTGACTCCTTCCTTACTCAAAGACATCATGGGCACTTGCATCAACGGAAAAACATGAATGACTTATTTTACCCTATTGTTCCAGACTTATGGGACACCCTATATATATATATATATATATATATATAATATTGGATATACATTTTGTGCAGCACTGTATCACATTAACTTCAAAGAACAGATATTGTATGGCAAAATATTTTAATATTTACTACCTTTCTTCTGCACGCTGCACATCATGCTATTTGTAGCTGCAATTAAGATTAAGCTTGGGAGGGGTAAAAAATGAAGCTACCCGCCCCCATGTGTAATACCTCTTTGGAAAGGTATTCATGTTGGAATGGTTTCATGTTGAATTTCCAAAATAGCATATGATCCCCCCCCCCCCCCTAATTAGATATTAATATGAAAGTAAAATAAAAAATTGTATACATAGAATTAATTTAATTAAAAGCCGTATTAGTTGGTAAAGAAATATCAGAAGTTATTTAAAACGGTGTATAATTACTTTGCAGTTAATGAATAAAACTACTGTATTATATGAAATATTATACAAAGCATTTTATATCTCATTTTATATGAAATATATAATTTTATAGCAATGATTCAGCCAGAGAGCTTGAATGGGGAGAAGAAATTTATAAAATTTGTATACATTTTTCTCTGTAAATTTTTATAAAATTTATACACATTTTTCTCTATAAATTAAATTGTTTCCATCCGCCCGTCTTATATAAGCAGGTGGATTTCCTTTTGTTCGAACCTATGACCAGGATATATATATACACACAGGGTGTTTATAAAGTCCCTATCTATTACAGTGAAAACGTAGCAAAAAGGGTAAAATTCAATAACAATATAATAGAAGGCATACATTTAATGAATACTTAAGCATATGATTCTACATGAGCACCATCAGTATCTCTACAGAGTTCGAATCTGTCAGCAGCATTGCGGAACACATTTTGGAGTATGACAGGGGTTATTTTTATAACTGCCGTTACGATACGAGCAAGTAAATCTTACAGATCTGTAACCCTCGTTTGATAGACGTTTGATTTAATAAAGCCTCATGCAAAGAAATCCAAGGGCGTTAGGTCAGGAGATCGAGCTGCCCAGGGCCTGTTGCCTCCACGTCCGATCTACCGATTTGGAAATCGTTCAGTTAGGTACTCCTGAACAATGTTTGCGTAATGACAAGGTGCCCCATCTGGGACATTCACGTGCTCGTATCGTAACAGCAGTTACAAAAATAACCCCTGTCATGCTCCAAAATGTGTTCCGCAATGCTGCTGACAGATTCGAACTCTGTAGAGATATTGATGGTGCTCATGTAGAATCATATGCTTAAGTATTCATTAAATGTATGCCTTCTATTATATTGTTATTGAATTTTACCCTTTTTGCGATACCCCCTAATTTGAAACTTTTGGGGCTCTATCCCCGTCGAATTAAGGGAATTTACGAATTAACCAAAATGTACGAAATCTGTAATTTGCGCTTTCGGAAGCGTCATGAGCTTCAAGCTGTCGGCCAGCTCCATGAACAATTCCTGCTTGTTCAGGTCCACACGTAGGAAGGCAGCCCAATTGCCAGGAACTTTGGTCGAGAGAGTAACCCGCCTCCGCGTTCCGCTGCCTCTTTGCTCCCGAGTTCCTGACTTTAGGCTCGTCTTGAAGTAGACTGTAGACATTTCAGACAATGTCAACCCGGTCGTTTCTTTCAAACCTGGAGAGGATGTATGGCAGAAACACGTCTGTGAAATAGTCTCCGATGGTCACAGCACTTCCAGGACGAAACATTTGAACGAGCACAGCACCATCCAGCACAGCTGCAGTCGTCACCAGTCTGCGATTGACGAGATCCGCTGGGACAATGCAGTCCAGGATCTCGCTCTTGGTTCCATGGTGCATGTGTCCCTTCCGAGTAAGAGAGGGAGGATGGGCAGAGGTCTCATGGGAAAACACCGACTCGTTGATGTTGCGACCAGAATGCGCTGCAAGAAAAATCTGGGTCACCTTGGCTTGTTGGTCCTTAGCGACAGCCGGGCCAGAGCATCCTAATGTCAAGGCCAGTGATGCATTAGCCCGTGTTTACATTGCACATCCTGACAATTCCGAATGCTTTTTCTTGCGTCTACTTCTACATGAGGTCAACGGGCCAACATCGTTCGAGGAACTGCGAACAGTGGACGGCAGAGTCTGTGAGACTTACAATCATGCTTGCCAATTGAGAGGACTCCTTGAAGATGATGCCCATGGAGTAACACCCTGAATGAAGCAGCTGCTACACAGTCACCAATGATGATGCGGAATCATTTTGTCATTATACTCCACATGTGTGCCATATCTAATCTTCGGGAACTTTGAAACAACTACAAGGAGAACCTTGCTGAGGACATTTTGAACCGGGCACAAATACAAAACCAAAACCTAAATGTAGATTTCTGTGATGACATTTCCAATCAAGCTTTTATAATTATTGAGGACAAACTGAGAGATTTAGATGGCTCTGATCTCAAAAGTTTCGGTCTCCCAGAGCCATAACGAGTTAATATTAATGAGTTATCAACTGATATCCTCAGAGAAACAAATTACAACACTGACCAACTTGCTGAATACATACAGGAAAATGAACAACGTCTGGTTCCAGACTAGAGATTGGACAGATTCACTGAAGATGTTTTCAGTGGAAGTGGCAGCATCTTTTATCTGGATGCTCCAGTAGAACAGGAAAAACTTTTCTCATCAATCTCCTTTTAGCTTAAATTAAACACAGAAACATGATTGCCCTAGCAGTGGCATCATCAGGTATTGCTGCTACACTTTTAACAGGAGGAACGACTGCTCACTCAGTATTCAAGCTGCCTTTGAATTTGACATGTGCAGAGGCATCAACCTACAACATTGGAAGGAGAAGTGGCAAAGCAAGGTTCTGCAGGAGTGTAAGTTCATTGTCTGGGATGAATGCACCAATGCACCATGTCTCATAAAGTTGCGCTTGAAGCTGTGGACCGGACCCTGAAAGATCTTCGACGTACTGACAAACTAATGGGAGGTGTCACTATGGTCTTGGCTGGTGACTTTCGCCAAACACTCCTAGTCATTCCATGTGGAACCAAAGCAGATGAACTACAAGCGTGCATCAAGGCTTCATATATCTGGAACACATTCACCGACTCACCCTAGCAACCAACATGCGAGTGCATTTGACAGGTGATGCTTCTGCTGGAAATTTTGCAGGAAGGTTACTTCAGCTTGGAAATGGAAAAATGGTTTCTGAGACCATGCATGGAATGGTATCAGTCGAAAACATTGGTCAAGCAGTCACAACACTTCAAGAACTCAAAGATTCAGTTTTCCCAAATGTTATTTCTCATTTCCGGAATCACAAATGCTTTCTGAAAGAGTCATCCTTGCACCAAAGAATGATGTAGTTGATGCTATAAACAGAGGGCTACTCCTTCATTTACCTGGTGAGATGCACCAATACAAGTCAGTTGACACTGTTCCAGACACCAACGATGCTGTCAATTATCCAACAGAATTTCTCAATTCTCTGGAGTCACCAGGTGTGCCACCACACAATATACAGCTTAAGATTGGTGCACCTATCATTTTTCTCAGGAATATGGACCCACCAACACATTGTAATGGAACGCGGTTGGCTGTAAAGAAGCTGTGGGCGCGTGTCATTGAGGCCACAATAATGACTGGACATGCAGCAGGAAAGGATGTCTTCATTCCACGAATTCCAATCATTCCATCGAACTTGCCATTTCAATTCAAGCGCCTCCAGTTCCCAATTCGACTAAGTTTTGCCATGAGCATCACCAAAGCTCAGGGCCAGTCGCTTGAGGTAGTTGGCCTCAACCTACAGAAACCATGTTTTTCTCATGGCCAGGTTTATGTTGGGTGCTCAAGGGTTGATGACGGTAAAAATCTTTTCATTTTGGGTGCTGATGGGAAAACAGTCAACATAGTCTAGCCCAAAGCACTGCAGCGATAACATGTCATTGATTATATGGTATAAATATTTGATTTAATGTATTTTTCTCAAACATTTACAGTAATAATAATGGTATTGTTCTCGATTTCTCATTTCATGCAACTTTCATTAACATCTATAAGTAGGCTGACCATACGTACCGTTTTGAACGGGACAGTACCGTTTGTTTTATATTTCCTGGCCGTCCCGTCGTTTTAATAAAAATGTCAATTTTGTCCCGGTTTATGTACTTACTTTTTCATGAATACAGAATATTACATAACCCCGTCCCTTTTTTGCCATCCCAATGTCCCGTTTTTGTCTCAAGGAAATATGGTCAGCCTATCTATAAGGTCACTACTTGATGCTAATTCACTAAATATCAATTATCTATGCACTTTATTTATATTTTTGAACCATTTGTTGAAAATAAAGATAATCTTCAAGACTGCTTTCCTTAACCTATCTTTATAGTTTTCAATTTATAGTTACCATTTTTTTAGACTAAATTTAATTCTGATCAAAGACAGAGAGTCAAGGTAATCTCATATATACCGAACCCGAGCGAAGCTGGGTAATTCTGCTAGTAATGTATAAATGTAAGTTAGGTTTAATTAGGTTTGCCAGATTTTTTGGCGGACAGACCGGGAAAATAATTTTTTTTTGTTTCAATTTCAATATAGTGATGCATAATTTATATATACTCATATAAAATTTGTACATAATAATCTTTATTAAAACAAAATGAATTTCTCAACATAAATTAAAATGAATGAACATTTTCTTTCAAACAAACAAAAAAAATAAAGTACATTTTTTTCCAACAAATAACTAAAAATAAACAAGAACCATCTACTCGTACCTTCCACTGGATTTAGCATCTTTTTTTGTGAAACCGGGACATTCGATGGTCTCGAAAGGTCTTTTCGGGACGCCGGGACAAGAGGCCGAAAATCGAATCGAGACATCTGGCAACCCTAGGTTTAATAGATAGATTATCAAAAGATAGGAAATAAGCCTATTCTGAATTTGAACAAGAGTACATAACATAAACCACGAAGCCAGAACAACATGTTTCGTTTGGTTCATACTAGTATTCACGTTCAGCCAATCTGGCATCGGTTTGGTATCACGTGATCCCCCTCCTCTAGTCTTGTTTAATCAGGTCCTTAAATATAAAGTAGTTTTTATACAGTACTAGATTTATCATATATAAATATAAGTTAGCAATTAAGTATCAGAAAATAGGCCAATACAGTTAGTTAACTAATACAGAATAGGTAGGAAATAATAACAATTATTGAAATCTGTATTAATTATTGTCTTTTAAGTTTTAAGTTCTTAAAAAATTACAGGACTGATAAAATGCCAAGCGAGATTGGAACCGCAAAATATGAAGTAAGAAAAAGGCCACGCAGCACGAGAGAGAGAGAGAGAGAGTCGTCAGAAGCAGTTGGTTCATCTTAAGATCGGTTTGCATTTCTTTGTTAATTTGTTTTAAATTTTTCAATCAGAGCCCGTGGTAAGTAGGCCCTATGCTAAGATGAGTTCATAAAAGAAAATTAACTTCATTGTTGACTAGGGCTACCGACGAAAGAATCTTTTATCCTAGCCTTAGTAGACATGTTAAGTGCACAAAATAGGGTGTCCACTTCAAATCATGATGCAAAGGTCCCCTTTGGTATGGAAGTTCCTTGGGGTCATAGGAGAGAATTTACCCAAAGAAACACGTTGTATCTATGCATAGACAAGCTTAATTTTATCTAATCAGCATAAATTATGCTAATGACCGTATTTCTAACTTTTGAACCAATTAACTTAGAAACGTGTGTGATGACTCGTTTTCAGCTAAATTCAGCATGAGAAATCCATTTCTGAGGTTATTATGGGGTTTGGAGGTCATTTTGACCCCAAAAATCAAATATGGCCGCTGGCCGCGATGTTGAAATTGGGGATTTTCCGCAGTTTCCAAACTGACGGAGTGAGACACCCCAAAATAACCTGAAACCCCAAAATAACCTCAGAAATGGCTTTCTTATGCTGAATTTAGCTGAAAACGAGTCATCACACACGTTTCTAAGTTCTGTGACCTTTAGAAATTCAATTTCATGTTTCAGATTCACAATGATTAATCCGAAATGAGTGACTCTAAAAGCACGCCTGCCATCATGGGCACTCGCGACTGGAGCTTATGCTTCATATGTCAGTCAGACAGAAGCTATGAACCGACTAAGAATCCTTCATCATCTGTGAAATTGAGAAACAAACCTGAAAGACTTTCAGCCTCTTATAAAGAAGTTACGGACAACATCCAGGAGCTCAAGGAATTAGGGGAGTTGCCTGACTTTGTAGTCGTAGATGACATTAGTGACGGTGCTCAGAATGCAGTGCAGCTGATGATGTCTAATCAAGTAGTGTAGCACAAAAGTTGCAGGAATACTGTCGACAATCAAAAAGTGCAGAGAGCGAGGAAAAAGCATCAAGGGCAAGAGTCAATCATCATGCCTCCAGACGTGGTAGACAGTGTGAGGAAGGTGAAGGACATCGAATTGCAGAGATACAAAGCGTTTGTCGACAAGCGAGTCAGCTCCCAGGAGGAAGGGTTCACTGCTCCGATACCCCACACCAAGCTGAAGTTGTTCAAGGTTTCGCTCTCTCAACCACGCCGGAAATCGGAGGTCATTATATCCTACTTTTCAACGGGCCCACATCTTGCTTCCACTATTCCACATGAAATACTTGGGTACTTGGTGGTAGAGCAGTCTTAGCATATTCACCTTCCCTGCAAAGGTTAAAAAAATCCTGTGAGAGTCGTGTCTTGTGTAGCTTGGGCACAATGAATGCATTTTCTTCAGTGAAGTAATAAACTCCTTTGCCATTCTCAAGATGTACACTGAGATGAACCACTGTAGGATGTCTTTCATGAATTGGAAAGCTCAGAATTCTCCAGATGGCCTCATTACTGCTGATATATCGGCCTAATTCATATTGTTGAACCTCATCATTCTTGGATACATCCTTCTGAAGGCTAAACACAGCCATATCAGTTCCCTTGTTGAAATACTTGCAGACATATTTTATGGACTTGATGGAATTACACATTTCAACATTGATGTGAGCATTGAACAGTCGAGAGAGGAGTGGGCAATATGGAACAATCCACCTGCTGTCAACTTGAATTTCAGAACCACGACTCTTGACAGTTGTTGGAAATCCACCATCCTCTGGGCTTCTTCGGCGATACCCGCTAGACCGAGATGCTAGGGTCTTTAAAAACTGTAGCAACAAATTTTCTTTTTATTTACAAGCAGAGCCTACGACTCACTGCCCTACGGGCACGGCTTGTGCTTCGCAAAATCGTCTACGGCGAGGGCCTGGGTTACCCCTTTGGGGGGAGGTCATTCTCCCTCTCCCCCACAACCCTTCACCCCCCTTTATGCAACTTGGGGTGCTAACCCCCCTCCCCATTACCCCCACCCCTCTCCCCTATTTGCCCCCACCCTTCCCCCATTACCCCCCAGGGGGAAGGGGGCTGGCACCTTGCAACAATTGATCAACATTGCAATTGCATATATGCACTTTATTTATTTTGTTTATTTTATTTTCACTTTTTCATGTATTTTCCACACAATGTGCAATTTTTTTTTTTTTTTTTATAGGATAGGATTATTATTATTATTACTGGCGGCAATGTGAAGCTCAAGATTTTCATGGCTGCGTTCTTTTCTGTAGTTTTATCGCGGTGCTGGGTATTCAGGCCCAGTAATTTTAATTATTCAATTTATTAACACCCAGGTGCACAACCTGGGGACCTAATCAATATGTGTGTGAAGTTTCATGTTTGTAACTACTTCCATTTTGGAGTTATGGCTGGAATAAACACACACACACCACACACACACACACACACACACACACACGTGTCCTTTTATTATTATAGATATATAAATATATAATATAAGATGAACTGTCATTCTATATTCATTATTAACTCATATTTACAATCCCATCAATTACGTCTCTGATTTTAATCGTTAATTTTAATTAACTGTCATATAAATACTGCGAATATTCAACTTTGTAACAACAGTTTTTATTCATAAAAATGTAGAAGCGAAAAATAAGTATTTAAAATAATAATAATAAAGTTAATTGAAGAATATTATATAATATGAAATGAGAAATAATATAAATTATGATCAGGAAGCATGAAGGGAAATAAATGAAGTGGAGATAAAAATCCAATTTACTGTACAAAAAGTATGCTCATAACACAGTCACAGTAATTTCCTTCTGCAATATATATATATATATATATATACTGTATAACCTTTGGTTAGCTTCCACCCAATTGTTTATTCTAACGGAGGTCAAGCTTTTCACTCCACCTTAGATCTACAGTTTAACGTGGAATCCGAACCACGCCTCACCAGCAGCCCCAGCGTCTTAACCACTAGACCACCCAGGGTACCCATTTATCTACCAACCACTTTCTTTATTGTGTGGAAGGATGAACAGCTGGGTTTTGCTGCGCGCCGGCTGCCGTCACCGGGTCTCGAACCCGGGGCCGATGGATTCGTAGTCAGCGACGCTAACTATCGCCACAAATGCCCGCAAAAACGCCCCGCCCCACCCCCCTGAATATATGCTAATATATATTCCTATGAATATATATTCAAGGTCTCTGAAAGACTGGAGGTCATAGACAGAGAGAAAGATGGATTGAGGAAGATTGTCCCAGAGTTCACCGGTTGAGTAGATGAAAGATTGAAAATACCGATTAACCCTTGCGTTAGAGTTGGACAGAAAAATAATAAGAATGTGTCAAAAGTCTGATACCGCGTGTTCTCCTTAAAGGAGGAGGCATACATTTAGAGAGTTCAGAAGAGCAGTGTTCGTTATAATAGCGATTGTAAGGAGAGAGTGAGGCAGCATTGCAGCGAAGAGAGAGGGATTGATGACAGTCAGTAAGAGGTGGGAAATTGATGAGACGAAAAGCTTTTATTCCACTCTGTCAAGTGGAGCTGCGTGGGACTGGGTTGAGCCATCCTACACATGAGAAGCGTACTTCATACAGGGGCCGACAAGACCCCTGTACAGAGACAGCAACTGAGTAGGAGTGAAGAAACTGCAGAGCCGGTACAGCATAACTAACCCTTTAGAAGCTGTTTCAGAAAGAGAATATATGTGATCTTTCCAGGAAAGATTAAGAGAAAGGGGAACGCCAAGAATTGTAACAGAAGTGAAACCTAAAAACAATAGGTATCCATTAATGGAAGCAGAACTTTATGTTCCCAGATACCAAATTTTTTCAAAAAACATAGGAAACAACATGGGCAGAGGAATTGTGATATACACTGAAAATAATCTGCATACGAAGCAAATCAGTATTAGTATAGATTGCCAAGAGTCACTCTGGATATCAGTAAAGTTAAGGGATGGGGTGAAGCCTTAGTTGGAGGCTTATACAGAAGTCCAGGAAGTGATAAGGAAAATGATACTAAGTTATACAAACTATTAAAGGAAGTTAACAAAGTAAGACATAGTCATCTTTTGATAATTGGTGACTTTAACTTCCCCCACATTGACTAGAAAAAATGGACTACACCAGAAGAGGACACTGAAGGAGAATTTAAATTTATTGAGTCTCTGAGGGATAACTATTTATACTAGCATGTAACTGAACCCAATAGAGGGAAAGAAACTACCCAGCCACACGTATTGGATTTAATAATTACAAATGAGGAGGAAATGGTAAATGGAATGGAACACCAGTCACCATTGGGTAAAAGTGATCACTGTCTCCTAAGTTTTGATTTCATATGTAGTATCCATGTAAGTCATAAACCATTCAGAAAATTATATTGTGATAAGGGGGACTATGACGCTATGAAACAAGATTTAAATATAGATTGGGCTGAAAGACTAGGTTCTCAAGAAACCATTAATAAGAAATGGGAGACCTTCCTAGAGATAATTAGGTATGCAGAAGCAGGACATATACCAAATCGATATATTTATCCCACTAAATGGAAAAAGAAAAACTACAGTACACTTAGATCAAAAGACAATTGAAGCTATTAAAAAGAAACATCGCAGCTGGCAGAGGTATATAGAGACAAAAGACCCAGATAAATACAGAAGCTATACCAAACAAAGGAATAAAGTTAAAAAAATGACAAGAAAACTACAGCGTGATGAAGAGGATGAAGAGGAAAATGTTGCAAAGGAGTCAAAGACTAACTCAAAAAAGTTCTGGAGGTATGTGAATAAAAGACTAAAAACTAAGATGAAAATAGCAGATCTAAAAATGAATAAGGAAGGAGAACCAGAGAAACTTACTACTACAGACGAAGAGAAGGCTTCAACACTTGGAAATTTTTTTGCTAGTGTCTTTATCAAAGAGCCAGATGGAGATCCACCTAAATTTCCAAATAGATGCAGGAAGGTAATGAACAACATAAATATCACAGCTGAGGTTGTTAAGAAAGCCTTATGAAAATTAAAGACTGACAAATCTCCAGGACCAGACTCAGTACACCCAAGAGTACTAAAAGAACTAAAAAATGAACTGACTTAAATCTATAGAACATCTTCAAGAATAGGAAAGATGCCTGAAGACTGGCGGACAACAAATATTACGGCAATATACAAGAAAGGAAGTAGAAACGAAGCTAGTAATTATAGACTGGTGAGCCTTACCTGCATCGCATGTAAAATCTTAGAATCAATTATTAGGGATCAAATTATATACCATTTGAAAAGAAATAAACTTTTTAGTAAACGCCAGTTTGGCTTCATTAAAGGACGCTCAACATTGTTACAACCACTGAAAGTATTAGACGATTGGACCCAAGCATTAGATGAAGGTGGTAACATGGATGTTATTCACATGGATTACATGAAGGCGTTCGACACTGTGCCACACAGGCGACTTCTAGAGAAAATAAAGGGCTATGGAATTCAGGGAATTCATATGACTATGAGTTATGGAATTCATATGACTAGTGAAGAAAGATGGTGTAGACTAGGGATACAATAAAAGAGAGTGCACATGAAAATATCGGTTATGTGAAAATAGAAGCAAGGAAACCCTGGGTCACTACAGAGACGCTTGACAAAATGGAAGGAAGAAGAAAATGGAAGAGTATAAATACAGAAGAAGGGAGACAGCGGTACAGACAGTTGAATAACGAACTGAGAAGAGAAACTGATAAAGCAAGAGAGATGTGGCTTGAAGAGTAGTGTATGGAAATGAAGGAATTAGAAAGGAAAGGAAGAACTGATTTAATGTATCAAAAAGTTAAGGACAAATAGATGGAAAAAGAAGTAGCTTGGGAGTGCGAGAAATAGAGGGGAGAAATGGAAAAACTGAAAAGACCAGAAGATATAAGGAAGAGATGGATTGAGTATATTGAAGAACTGTATGATAAAGAGAACAAACCTAATAACATCGAAATGGAGGAAGCAGATGAGGTGGAAGTAGATTGTATGGGACCGGACGTATTGGAAAGAGAAGTAGAGATGGCTGTAAAAGACCTAAGAAATGGCAAGGCCCCAGGACCAGATGATGTACCAGCAAAACTTCTGAAAAGTCTTGAAGGGGATGCTAGAGAGGAGGTGAATGTATTGTGCAGAAACATGTATGAAAGTGAAGACTGGCCTGCTGACTTCATGAGAGTCTCTATGATTACTATCCCCAAGAAACCGAGAGCCACCAAGTGTTCAGAATTTCGAACCATAAGCTTGGTCAGCCATGCATCAAAAATAATGCTAAGGATACTAACGAAAAGACTAACGAGCAGAGCTGAGCAGTACATTGGAGAGGATCATTTTGGATTTAGGTCAAAATGCGGAACAAGAGAAGCTATTGGTATTATGAGAATGATGGGAGAGAGAGTGCTGGAACATGATCAGGAAATGTCTGTTTGTTTTATTGACTTTGAAAAAGCTTTTGATAGAGTCCAATGGAGGAAACTAATGGAAATATTGAAGAATATTAATGTTGACTGGAGGGATCGTAGGCTGATAAAGAATCTATATCTTGGCCAGACTGTGAATGTTAGCGTTGCAGGAGGAGAATCGGAGCCTGGATTGGTTGGGAGAGTAGTCAGGCAAGGCTGCTCCCTGTCCCCCGTGTTATTTAACATCTATGCGGAAGCAATGATAATAGAAGCACTCTCAGATCTGGAAGAGGGAATCAGAGTGGGAGGTAAATTGGTCAAATCTGTAAGGTTTGCAGATGACAAGGCATTTGTTTGTAGTACTGAGGAAGGACTTCAAAGAATGGTCAATAGCTTGACAACAACGGCGGAAGAATTCGGAATGAGAATTAATGAGACCAAGACAAAGGTAATGAAAATTGCAAGAAGGAAAGGAGCACAAATGAACCTAACGATAGGAAATCGGACCTTAGAAGAAGCTGAGCAGTTTAAATATTTGGGAAGTTTATTAACCAACAATGGAGATTGCAATAAGGAAGTAAGATCTAGAATTGGTATGGGTAAGGTAGTTTTTGAGAGACAGAGAAGACTACTTACAGGTAAACTCAACTTGAAGCTGAAGAAAAGGTTAGTAAAAAGCTTGATATGGAGTGTGGTACTGTATGGAGCAGAAAAATGGACACTGAAAACAACTGAAAAGAAACTCCTGGAAAGTTTTGAAATGTGGATTTGGAGAAGAATGCTAAAGATAAGCTGGAGGGAACACCAAAGTAATGAGGAAGTACTGCAACAGGTGAGGGAGGAAAGAAGACTCATTAAGGTGATAAGAGAAAGACAGAAGAAATGGATGGGACATGTGTTGAGAGGAGAAAGATTGTTGAAGGAGGTGATAGAGGGCAGATATGAAGGTAGAAGGCGGAGGGGAAGGAAAAGGAAAGCAATGCTGGATGATTTGAAGGCAGGCAGGAGCTACAGTACCATGAGATGAAAAGGATATCTCAGGATAGAACACTTTGGCGGGACACATGAGTTGGATCTGCCTGATAGGCAGAACACGATGGATGGATGGATGGATGGAATTCAGGGACAAGTATATGATTGAATAAAAGCTTTCTTAACAGATCGACGCCAGAAAGTGTGTGTAAATGGGTTTGACTCGCCATGGGCATCGGTCATCATTGGCATCCCACAAGGGAGTGTCCTGGGCCCTATTCTGTTTATTATATACATTAATGACTGAGGAAGTGGATTCCGAAGCATACCTGTATAGAAACTCTGGTATCTAAAGCGGATCGATGACTTCTCATCCATGATTTGACATATGTTAACGGGTTCCAGAAGCTTAATGGTTTCCCCAACAAATTGATGATCATAAAGCATGATATGTGTTTAGTTGTTAAACTTGCTCTTCTATCACTACAAATAATATTCATCACCGAAAAACCTCTTTCTGCTTCTGAGAGCTCTCTTCAGCGTCCAGCAAAAAAGTTAACAACCGGTTCTTATTTTCAAAAAGATTTTAACAACATTACAAAATGACTTAGATAAGCTACAGAAATGGTCAGACAAATGGTTGTTACATTTCCACCCTGATAAACGTAAATTGATAAACATACATAGAGGTATAGAACAAGACCATAGAAATTATTATATGATAAAAGGAAATGGCGAGAGGCATACCTTGTCAAGAGTTCAGCAAGAAAAAGACCTGGAAGTTTTGGTGGACAATGAATTCACATTCGAGTCACATATTCAAGAAAAGATTAACATGGCCAATAAGATGATAGGAATAATCAGATCTTTTAAGAACCTAAATACAGTGGTGGGCACGCGCAACGATTTTTGTAGCGCCGCAACCGCAACTCTGCTGAAATAGTTGCGCCGCAAGCGCAAGCGCAACCCTTTTCAAAAAGTTGCGCCGCAAGCGCAAGCGCAACCAAAAATGTTGCGCCGCAAGTTGCGCCGCAACTTTTTGCGGCGCAACTGCCCACTTTTGCATTTAACGTATATCTGCAGTGGTGGGCACGCGCAACGATTTTTGTAGCGCCGCAGCCGCAACCGCAACTCTGCTGAAATAGTTGCGCCGCACGCGCAAGCGCAACCCTTTTCAAAAAGTTGCGCCGCAAGCGCAAGCGCAACCAAAAATGTTGCGCCGCAACTTGCGCCGCAACTTTTTGCGGCGCAACTGCCCACCTTTGCCTAAATAAGAACAACTTTGGATGGTTATACAAATCACTAGTGAGACCACATTTGGAATAAGCACAGTCATTCTGGAGTCCATTAAGGAAGAAGGATGTAATAGCATTGGAAAATGTGCAAAAGCGTTCCACAAAATTAGTGCCGGAGATTAGAAATCTTAGATATGAGGAAAGACTTAGGTACCTTGAAATACCAACCCTTGCTTATCGAAGACATCGAGGTGATATGATAGAGGTATATGAGATTATACATGAACTCTATGACGGGAAAGTGTCATTGAACTTACCAAGCCCGCCACACCACGTTAGCAGTCTGAGAGGGCATGACTATAAAATTTATAAGTTCAGAGCAAATACAAAAATGTAACAGCACCAGTTCACCCAGAGGATTGTAAATATATGGAACGGTTTACCGAGAAATGTTGTGGAAGTTCCCTCAAAAGCAACTTTTGAGAGGAGATAGATATTGGGAGGAACAAGATATTAAGTACTGTTTTGACCAAGAACTATAAACAACTGGAAACCAGAGATCAAGAGTCGTCTTCTCAGACACCGAGGCTGCAGATCTGGACATATAGGAATCCACCTGCGTCCAGAAACAACCTGAGTAAACTTAAGTAAGAATATTAAGAGAAAAGGGAGGATTGAGATGTCTATTGTTAAAGGTAAGGGCAGTGGTGAGCTGGACCCGGTTCGCACCGGTTCGCGCGAACCGGTTGTTAAAATCTTTTTGAAAATAAGAACCGGTTCTTAACTTTTTTGCTGGACGCTGAAGAGAGCTCTCAGAAGCAGAAAGAGGTTTTTCGGTGATGAATATTATTTGTAGTGATAGAAGAGCAAGTTTAACAACTAAACACATATCATGCTTTATGATCATCAATTTGTTGGGGAAACCATTAAGCTTCTGGAACCCGTTAACATATGTCAAATCATGGATGAGAAGTCATCGATCCGCTTTAGATACCAGAGTTCGTGTATCCAAAACGACAGTTTACGGAGAAAACCAAGAAGCCATTTGGAAATTATTACCGTAATAAGTAATAATAAGGTACGTAAAAATGTTTAAATTTAAAAAAAAATAAATTGAAAAGCATAGATGTAATGATATTTATATTTTGCCTAATAATTCATTATTGCTAAAGTTGACTGAGCAATTTAATTTTAACTATGTAGATAATATGATTCATCGGTTTTTATTAAATAATTCTTCTTTTCTGATTTCATTAGAAACGTCTATTTCTCTAATTAACTATACTAATTAATTGTCATGCAGTTATTAATACCTAGCTGAATCATAAAATGCAGACACTTGAAAAAGGCAAATAGCGAGATAATTAACTTAATTAAAATTGCAAAAGGGTGGGATGGGAAGGGTTGTCAATTTTTTATTCCGAATTCAGAATTTTTTATACAGAACCCGGTGGTTAAAATTTTGGCAGCTTAGCGAACCGGTTGTTAAAATTTTGGCAGCTCACCACTGGGTAAGGGGATAGTCGTGTGGAAGATTATGACGAGTAGGAAGATGAAGGACTAAGTTTATGAGGCATTGAAAGCAACAAGGTTTTCTCTGCCCCAATTAAGGATAACAAAAGGATCAGAGACCAGGTACACCATAGCCGTAGTACCGAAACATGGAGTGACTTGTGAGAGGAACGCTTTGTGAAGCGAGTGAAGAAATAAAGATTGGAATCACTGGCATGGGAGTGAATAGGACAGGAAGTGCGACTTAATGAATTATTGATAAATAAAAGGAAAAGAGTGGGTGACAGGACAGAACCCTGATTGGCCAGGAAGGAAATCAGAGATGAAGGCACAGGTAGAAGGATAAAAACTGAAGGAGGGCAGTTTGGAAATCAGAGCTTTGTGCTCTATCAAAAACTTTTGATATGTCTAGCGCAGTAACAAAGGTTGCAGGGAAATCCGAAAGGAGGATGACCAAGAGTCAGAGAGATAAGAACATAAGAAATTTTTATAGTGGGCACACTAGGGGCCACTTCGGCCCATCGAGGTGGCTCCACTATGTAAAAACTGCCTGTACATTGGCAACAACCAATTTTTACAAAACTAATTAATTATCAATTTAAAACTAAAGATAGAATCTCTGGATCCAGAGGATCAAAGTCATAATAGGCTACTATCCACAAATATGTTACACTCTATATCTATTTATAACTGACATGCAAATATATCAGATCCAAAGAATCCAGTCAATTTCATTACGGTACCCATCAATACCAGTACCTTGCCAACCAAAAATAAGTCACGGTCCATATCAATTGCTGACCAAATCACAATTACAACCATATACATTACAATATATATACTTAGGAGAAAAAGTGTAGGTGTGGCTGTAAAGACTGTACAGTAATGTAGAAATGTGTGTGTGCACCCATTTTGGGTCTCCCATTTAAAGGTGTTTGTGGGGCAAGTGACGATCATGAGTTTTTCAATACCTCACAGTACTATGGGGGGCACCGCTCGGCAAAGGAATCTCTTTAAATAGGGTGTGTACGGACAGAGAGTATCCCCTAACCCAAGATGCTGCCTCCTTATATCCCACAACACTTGTGTTGAACTGTGGGATCTATCACCTAAATATGCAAGAAGATATGCAAGAAAATCGCCAGTAATAGACCCTGTTCCAAAACAAGGCCAAACAACAAAATAAACACACCAACCAACTAATAATTTAAGTCAACTGAAAAAGCCAAAATAGATTTTAGAAAGAAGAGTAGCGTTTATTTAATTTGGCAAATTGGCGCTAAAGTTCAGTTTGATATTTTTAAAATTTTATAGAAATTTTTATTTTGGGTTAATGGGTTTATTTTGATTTAAATTTCATTACAAAATGCTTGTTACTGATTTACGAAGAGAATTTTATGATTTATTGATAGGAAAAGTAAGTTGATTACATTCGTATTTTGTATGTTATCAGGCCTAGGGCGATGAAACTAAACAAGCTCGAATGCGATAGGCTGTTCGACGAGGCAAGCAAAATTTAGTCTACCAAACGTAACATAGTCAAATTTCTGTCTAGTGTTACCAAAAATTATTTTTGCTCAGTGGTTTTTAAAAGACGGGAAGATGTAGTACCCATTTACAAAAAGGGTAATAAGAAGGAGGTAGGAAATTATAGGCCTGTTAGTTTAACATCATTGGTAGGAAAGATACTAGAAAGAATTTTATAAAGAATAATATTTGGTAATTATTTACAAAATGCCACCTACACACAGATACTCCAGTCAGGCAATCGGAAGTTGATAGGGAGATTAGCTATAGACGATTTGTGTATCTATTTGCTATTAAAGTCTGCAGTTACATAAAAGTACTAGGAAGATGCACGAAGCACACATTAGTGACTAAGCAACATAGGAATACAATTCGGCTCCCAGGGCATCAGGCAAGGGAGCCTTAAAAGCATTCAAACTGGGAGCATCCACCAGCTCACCCAGCTGCATTTACCTTAATTTACCTTAAAGCGCTTCTGCCTCAAGGGTGCGCTGCTCCCACGAAGTCCACTCAGCGCCTCCTGAGGCGGGGCCACGACGGGGTCGCCACCCTTCTTTTCTCTTGCTCCTGCAATATCTCGCAACATGAAGAGAGAAGAAATGGTGATGTACTTCCACATAGGAAGGCTAACTAATGAAAATATCGTGACAACCTAACCAATTGTTAGGTCAACTGTGCACCCTTGATTGGTTAGGTTAGGTCAGGTTATGATATTTTTGTTAGTTAGCCTTATAAAGCTAACCTAAAAAAGGCTGGTATGATGGATCCTTAGGTAATCTGAATGCTACATCTGAATTTTAAATTCATGACCTTTACCCATTCTAGGGGCTATCTAAAAAATGTCCATAAGGGAAATACCACAGAGTCCATGAAATATTTTATAGTAAATCAGATCACATCGCAAAAGATGGCCACATATGGAATACAAATTAGGATATCTCAATTGGTCACTGTAACTTAAGTGTCAAGCCCCATATCTGTTTCATCCATTTATGTTGCACAGCCTCAAGCAGCTTTAAATTGCCAAGATAGCCCAAATTCTACAAGGATGAAGCAAAATTAATCTATCAAATGATGAATGAATATCAGTAACAAGGAGAGAAATCATAAATTCAGGAGTATGACAAACAGTTGGATATTAGGGGCAGTTATAAATTGGGTAAGAAAATAGTTAGAAGAAAGAGAACAGAGAATAATTCTAAATGGTCCATGAATCTGGGTGGTAGAAAATGAAAAGTGGGGTACTACAGGGCAGAGCCATAGCAAACCTTGATGGCACCTTGGGCAGAACCTGAATTTGCCCCCTCAATTTTAATTGATATAAATAATGTGGCATGTATATTAACCGAGCAAGGCTTATTCAAACGATGCATAAATATTCCTGGAAATTCCTGGAATTGCATACCTTTCCAGTTTTTTGTTTTGCAATGATCGGATTGTTCTTGCTAGATATATATTATTATGCATCATTTTAATGAGAAAGAAATGTACTTCAATATTATGTTTATTAAATTCTCCTAAAATAATTATATAAGACCAAAGTAATGCGTTGAAGTTGGGAAAAAAAAAAAAGTGAACAGAGTTTTAAGTTTTGAAGGCCTCTTAACCAGTGTAGTTCCCCATTAAAAATTATTTTCTTTACGTCCTTTAGCTCCAAATTTCATGGGTAACTTGCGTATCTGAAAAGAAAACGAGTTTCACTGCCCAAATATTCAATAAATGGATGGTTTCAGAGATGATACCATTAGGCCATTCGCAATATTGATACGGTACCTTGTATATATATTTATAAAGTAGATAAATAAGGTAAGATAAGTAAGATAAGTAAGATAAGTAAGATAAGTAAGATAAGTAAGATAAATAAGATAAATAACATAAATAACATAAATAATAGTAGGTACTCTTGTACATTTATAAAATTTATAAAATACATTTATAAAATACATTTATAAAATAGATATTATTTATATAAATAAATAGCATACCTTATTTTTATTTTTTTGCTCGAGTTTTGCCCAGCATTCTTCATGAACACCAACATTACATCCTGGGTAGTGGTGACGGGATCTTCGACTACAAATAACACATTTTCGTAGTTGTGTGCCAGGAAGTTTGGTGTATGTGTGCTCTGAAGCTGATGCCGATGAAGTTGAGGGAAGATGAAGCATCGATGCTGGGGCATGGTGTGTTCTTGGGTAGGCAAGTGCTTCTACGATGGAGTATATGAAGTCTGATCTTGCCAGCGGCTTGTCAGTATTCTGGCAGTAGATGATATAAGCATTGACGAGTGCCATATCAAACAAGTTCATAAGAATTTTCTTCCAGTACCGTCTAGTTGTTCTTTGACTTGCATACTGAAAAATTTTCTTATCACTAAGATCGACTCCACCCATGCCGACGTTGTAATCAGAAATAATTTTTGGCTTTACGTGTTCTTGACCACGCCTGTTTCGAACATTTATATTTTCTGCATGTCCAAATGTTGATAGAAGGTAGACAATCTTCCTGGTTGGCTTTTCTTTGAAGCCTACAAGGAGCACTTGGCCTTTTCTAAAGTAGTGTGTTTCCCCAGCTTGGAGTCTTGCCTGTTTCAGTCTGTTTGGAAGATGCTTTGAAGTAATTCTAATTGTGCCAGTTAGGGAGGTTTCATTACTGAGTAGCTCTTCAGCCAGTGGCACTTTGGTGTAAAAATTGTCTGTTACAAGGTGGTATCCTTTGTGGAGCAGCTTACTTTCTTTCATGGCATGCATTACAACTTCATGCGCTAAACCTTTCGCAGAACCGGAGGCAAAAAAGTCTTTTCCACAGTAAAGGTCAACATGATACACATATCCAGTATTGGCTTCACACAGTTCAAACTTTTTTATACCATAACGCGCGTGCCGTTTATTTGGCATATACTGTATGTACGACGTTCTGTTCTTCATGCCTATCATACTTTCATCTAAAGATAATGTCCGATTGGTACGTAATATGCTTTGAAGACTGTTGCAATGGTCGAGTAGTGTTCGAACCTTGAACCAAGGATCAAATCCTTCTTCCCCGCGCCGTCGTTGATTCGCTGTATTGGAGAGATGTAGAAATCCATTTATCAGCATAAACTGTCATTTACTCATTACTTCTCCAAATGAACTTTTGAGAAGTCGTCTCGTATCCCAGTAATCACGAATGTTTTTTCTTTGGTGGAGTCCCATACAGAAACACAGTCTGAAATACTTTTTCAACATCTCTAAGTCAATGTTTTTCCAATGAGCGAAAGTAGAATGGGGAATTGTACTAAAGTCTTTTTGGGAAATTCTAAGGGTTGCATACCTGTTTGTTTCTCTAACAATATGAGTCAATAGCGAGTCACTTAGAAACAGATTTGCATATTGAATAGGCACTGCATTTCGAGGCGGGGCATTATGAGGGCCTACATTTCTTGGATGAAATGTGAATTTGGTCCCGTCTGCCTCACTTTCAGGAGGGTAAACATGAATCCATAAACTGGGAATACTAATACTTTCAGGTTCACCATCACTCTCACTAAACTCGCCACTCGAATCACTTGAAACATCACTCACGATGTCGCTATCACTTTCACTTCCAGCAAGAGACATTATTGTATATTATTGTATATAAAGAACTAAAATAAATACCCACAAACAAATACACAGCGTAACGTGAAAAACGAGCAAGCTGAACTGAAACAGACTGCGAGAGCAGCGAGACGCGAGACCAATTAGCGGTCACTTTGCTTAGGATCTTGGGACTGTACGACCCTGAACCAATTAGAGGTCAGTTTTCTTACAATTTTCTAATCTCAGCTGACTAATTTTTACTTACAATTGGTCAGAAATGGTCGAAGAACCGCCCACATATTGAAAATTAACCAATGATAACATAATATGTGAATTACATATTAATGACGTTAAGCGTCTCTTACAGCGATGCGAAGATCTATGGAACGAACGAAGCGTCGTTTTCCGCGATGCGAAGATTTGATTGGTTAATGCTATTCAAAATTTTGGTGTTGCATATTGACATAAAAAATACCCACGTGCAATTTTTTGAAGATTCATGCATATTCGAGTGAGTACCAGCAATTTGAAAAATAGCGATTTTGCTTATACGGCATACGCGCCTATATATGAGATTACACAACCATCATAAGGGATATTAACACAAATCATTTGCCTGTCTTAATTAAAAGCTGTTATCACTAGCACAAAAAAGTTAATCATTCTTATTCTCTCATGGTACATTAAGGGGTTTTATCATATATTCACAAGGTATTATTTCTCTAGAGCAAGAAACCATGATTTCTGTTCGGAAACAGATGATCGTTTACGCTGATTAGGAACGCGGAGTCTGTCATTTTCAACTACTTGAAGGACTTCTTGAAAGCGCTCCTCATCTCTGGCAACATTAAGAAAGTCATGGCAAAGTTTTACACCACGCTCTGCAGCCTCATTGACGACCTGAAGCTTGTCCACAACCCGTTTCATGTTCAGGTAGTCATCATGATCCGCCTATTCACTGGCTGGACTGTGGAGAAACTGATAGGGCATGCCTAAAATGGTGAAGAACCGGCTTGAGTCAGGCCCAATTAGGTCCACCAGGGCAGTGCCACTTTCTGGGACAGGGGGAAGATATGGCTTTCCATAGCCCCCATGATTGAGCCCCACTCTCTTAGTAACTTCAGTGCCTTCATGGCAAAGAAGGGCCTTCCTCATCTCCTCTTTTGTCCTTGTACTTGGGACGAGAACAAAGCCAGTGGGGCCAACTCCTCAGTTAGGTACCAAGTGTGTCTACCGAGTGCCACACGTGCTTTGTCAACTATTGTGGCGTCATATGGGGCAAATTCAGCCAAGGTTTCGACCAAATTCAAGTCATTCAGTGGCGCACTTGCTGGAATGGGGCAAACAATCCACCATGGGACATAAACAGCGACTGTGAATACAGCAAACCGTTCTAACTTGCTGATTTGACTTTTAGTCACAACCTCGGCTTTGGGAAACTGCTCTTTGATCTGGCCTGACAAAAGAACAATCTTGAGGGTATAGAGCAGTTTAGCCATCCACCTTGCTTTGTGAAGTGCGCCGGGGTAGACCATTGTGAAGTTCACTGGCTCGGATCCTTTAGTTACAAGCAGCAGACAAAGCTCTACCAGCTCCTTGTAGTCGCCACGTGTAAATGGTTGGGCTAGAGATTCACGGAAGAAGTCAGCCATCTCCTGCTGGCGCTCCTCAAACACTCCAGGCATTGCGGGGTAGTAGTATTTTTTTTTTTCATTGTACGCCAGTTGAGAGAAATGGTTCTTGAACCTAGAAATGTAATTATTGGGATTATTGTATTTCGTACTAATCTATAATATTGTTTTAGGGGTATTAAGATTGATATGATTGATCATTTGCTTGGTGTTAGTATATCTTATAAGTCTAATAAAAGAAATTCCACTAAATTTGTTCATTAGATAATAATATTCCTTGTTATTTTGTAAAGCTTATGACTCACCTCTGGAAAACCATTATGTTTGGACTTGAAGAGCCCTCCACTTTCAAGCAATCCCAGCAAACACCTAGGATGACTTCGCCCACATGCCTGCGACAGGCGCACCAGAATACGGCACGCTCTAATTCCTTTTGGAGGGAGATGCAAGCAGCTGTTTTTTGTCCTGAAAAAAAATGTAATTGTAGTTTAAGGCCACCATTTCAGGCACATGCTTTTTGCAGATTTCTGTTAAATCATTCACTGTATTTTGGTATTAATGTCGTGATAAATTCACGCTGATGTTTGAAATAGGTTTACCTGTATTGGATGAAGTTGTCAAAAACCATACCAACGACATTCTGTTCACACTCCCAATCAACTAGAAGTTGTTTGGTTGCTGTTGATATCAAGTCTCCTTGAACCAGGCCAGCTTTTTGAGTTAAATGTGGAAGAGGTGGGACTCCAAGAAGCTTTGTGCCATTGACACCAGACACAAGAATGGGCAGGCGGTCATCAGTGCCTTTGGAATCCAGCGTGTCCGTAAGTTTACCATCCCAGTGCACCAGTACTTTGT
This sequence comes from Bathynomus jamesi, assembly GCA_023014485.1. Lineage (NCBI taxonomy): Eukaryota > Metazoa > Arthropoda > Malacostraca > Isopoda > Cirolanidae > Bathynomus > Bathynomus jamesi. The sequence continues at coordinate 298,350 of JAJOZX010004984.1, read as the reverse complement.
CTGATGGTTGCCATTCATCCATGATTTTTAAACTTATTTCTGACACGATGGAAGCTCGGTATCAGTGGGCCATCCTTGCATTTAGACTCAGCTTTGATGTATCTCCACCACATGCAGATACAAGGGAGTACACAATTGCACTCAGCTGGGTCGGTGAGATGTTGTTTCGAACACTGCATGAAACAAGTTCTGCCGACTTCAGAATATCATGGGGCACAAAAATTGAAACTCCCTCTTTCACTGTTCTCCGATGTTTTCTCTTTGGTTCAGCAGTGCTGGCCTCATCAATGTCATTGTCCTCATCAGAGCTAATAGGTGAATCAATATCAGCCTGTACATTCTCAGCATGATCACATTGCTCTCTCTCTCTTGTCCATGACTCCAGATTCCTGGGATCTTGGGAGCATTGCTCCAGTAAATTTGACCATGAGAAAAAGTAAATTTGGGTTTGGGTTTTGTTCATCCGCTAGATGTTATGCAATTTTTTTGCGTATACATTCTTGTACAAACCAATTTTTTTAAATTACAAATTTAGTTATTTTAAGTTTAGTTGGTAATTCCATATTTAACAATTATTTTTATTTTTTGTTAAGCTTCAATGTTTTGATAATTAAAATTTTATTAAAACGTATATTTTTTTAATATAAAATTATCAGGATTGGACTATGTTCCATTGATCTCGGCCAGGTTTGATAAATTGGCCAGATAATTACTTGTGCGGTTTTAAGTAATCCACCATGACTAGAATTGAAAAGTTTAGTTAAGTTTAAACTTACTCTTACTTACTCTTCCCTACTTTTACTAAGTTTAAAGCACTTACTTTTACTTACTTTCATTGTACTATATTTACTCACTTTTACCATACTATATTTACTAACTTTTACTTATTTTGTATTTTTTCAGGTAGTCAATAATCAATAATGGATCCTAATATTGATGAAGTTGGAGAGAAAAGTGAGGGTGTTAAAAGGGGTTACTTTTGTGGTCAATGCAAGAACAAATATTCAAAGAAGCAAAACTGGGAGGAACATTTTAATTCCAAAAAAATATTTGTTACAATACAAGAGGTCCCAGAGTTTGGGCCCACAGCTTAGATATTGCAGTAAAGAAATACCAGGATGAAGTGCAGCAAAGAGATATGGTAAAGCAGTCATTTAGTTTGTTCACAAAATGTGCTAGTGCTAGACCTCAGAAAAATGAACCAACTTCATCAACTGCTAATCTAGAAAATGAAACTTTTTCACTAGATGTTTCATAGACTGAAGAAAGTGCTTCTCCTCCACCTAAGAAACAAAAGGTAAGTGAGGAATCTGCGCATCAGACTAACAAAACTGCTTTAGAGGAATTTGAAAATTCCCAAATCCAGAAGACATTGAATGCAATTTTGCGCCTAACAAAAGAAACTCACCAAGCTGTTGTGGTTAATAAAGAGAAGAGTCAAAATATGCCTTCAAGTTCAAGTGTTGCATCCAAATCTAATAAAGCAAAAAGCAACAAATTTGACATTTCCATAGCCCATTTAAGCAAGTGTAAATCAATACAAGAAATCCTGAACAATAATTTGATCAAATCTACATTCAAATTGGTGGAAAAGAAGGATCTAGGGCATGCTGATGATTCATTTTCAGTACCAAGTGATATAATGGAAAACATTGCAAATAGTGACACTAATATGCCTGATGTAGATATAGCTGTTGAGGATGAAGATGATGATAATCAAGAAGATATTGATGATGCTTCTGATGATAAAATGTTTACATTATATTGCATAGCTTGCACAGACCCCAAAGCATGTGCTTCAGACAAACATTCTAACATAAAAGGTTACTTCAATGTTAAAGATTTAACCTATGTATGCAAACAAGGAGAAAATCAAGAGAGATGGTTTAGAAATCTGAAAACCCACCTGAAGAGACATTTAATTAAACTTCAGCATCATCAAAGAGCTGCTGTTTATGAAGTGATTAAAACATCTTCTCGGAACACTACTAAACGCATAGAAGACTTATGTGGCAACATCTTATACTACATAATGAAAACAAACACTGCATGGGCTCTATATCCAGTACTTCTAGCTGTATTACATAGGTCAGGTTGTGAGGTTGGAAATTTGAATCATAGCACACATGCGTGTGAGACAATTTGTGAGCTATTAGATAATCAACTTAAAGAACAAACTGTAAAGTGGTTCTTAGAACAAACTTCAGTAACAATAACAGCTGACATTGGAACAAAGTTGTATTAGTTATGAGTGAAGAAGATAAGACTGTAAAACTTGCTGGGATAAATTTAGTACGCAGCAAATCAGGAGTTTATTTGGCCAATGAAATTTTTGATGTGTTGAAGTCTCCTAATCACTTGAAACTATCTGAAGAAGCAATTAAATCCAAGGTATCTGGAATGGTTGGAGATGGGGCTTTTTGTAAGGACAATGAGCCATTTAAAAATGAAATGAAAAAGTTGTTTGGAGAAAATTTCAAATTTTGATGGGACTTAATGCATCTTGTGAACAGAGCCCACGTTGATGCATTGAAGAAAATTTGTAAACTAAGTGAGCTTTTAGACTTTATTCAGAATCACTTCAAATCTGAGATCAGGCCTTGACTATACCAATATGGTTCTTGACAATATCATTGGTTTTAAGAGACCAAAACTCAAATCTGATACTCGCATGGTTAATTACGAATTTGAATAATTTGACAGATTTGTGGAAAATTGTGGTTTTTTTTATCATCCACAAGAGAAAGAAATTAGTGCCAAGTTCTATGTATTGATTTCCTATGTAACAAAGATTATGTTGCAAGTAGCTCAAAAACCAGTTAGTGCAGAATTTGTAGAAAATATATTTTATAAAGAAGGAGGGAAAACTGTTATGTTAAGAGTGATGGAAACAATTTCCAAATTAGCTAATGGAGGAAATGCAAATGATGTAGTTTCTGAATTTAAGCACGATACCACAGGGCAGCAAAAGGAACTAACAGCTGAGGATTACATCCTAAATGAAGTTTACAAATACATCAAGAAACGTTCTGATTACTACCAGGTTGCTGAAGTTGCTAGACCATCCAGAACCAGATCTGAAAGTAGTTTTACAAAAGACTCAGTGATAAATTGGCTGACAGAATATATAGAACAGCTGGAAAGGAATCACAGAGAGATTAAAGCATTTTGATAAAGATGGATCAACTGCCTGGAGTGAAGCACCAGCTGAAGGGACATTCTCCATTCTTGGTTACATTGTTGAACACAAAGGATCCATTAAGCCATCTCATTTGACTAAGCTGTGCAGAATTGTGAAGGAGGGTCCAGCTCCAGGCACTAGATCTGCTGTAATGATCACACAGAAAGCCATTGATCAGTGGCCAAGCATACATGGCGGTAAATTCACAACAAATGCCTACATGCAAGGTCTAACATTGTCCACTGTTGCTGCTGCAATGAATAAATAAACTTAAGGTGAGTTATAAACTGTACATTATTGTATTATTATGTTTAGCTAAAACAATTTGTAATTGGTATGTCGTCAATTCAAGAGTTTACTATCATTAAACCTATCTAGTGGTGTAAGGGGAAAAAAAGTAAATTCAGAGCTGTGCTCCAGTAAATTTTTTCAAATCTGGAGTCATGCTCTTGTCGCTTCTGAACCTTTTCTGCAAGTACTTTGTTTACCCCAGAGTAGGTAGCTACTCTGTCACTTAGCATGCTTTTCATAAAGAGTATGTCAGTATCGATGGCATCTTGTTCGGCCTGAGTTTTCCCCTTTTTCGCAGCCGCCATGTCTTTCAACACTGTGTTCTTATAAAATTTCATTGTCAAGCTCAATTCTGATTTAAACTTCATAATTCCAGGATCATCAGCCCGTCTTCTATCCTCATTCTTTTTCATAAGCTTTTTCATAAGCATCATGTAGTCTTTGTCATAGTAAGTTTTAATCACTCGGCCAATATTGTTCCTGCCTGTAATGGTCGGGACATTTGCCTTCTGGTAATGCAAAAGCACATTGTCAATGGTGGCAGATAAAGCCTGGTCCCAATGCATATCCCGAAGGTTTGCTAACAGACATAGTAAGACCTGCCTATTAGTTGGCAGTTTGCAGCCCTTTATTTCCTTTTCTTCTTCTCGGGGTACGGTGCCCAATAACATTCTGACATACTCATCATCTTGCCGTGTATCCATGATTAAATTCTCTATTCACATCATCAAATCACTGTTAAGGGAAAAGAAAAGAGCATCATTAAAATTAAATGCAATAAAATAATACATGGAAAATTTGTGGGTCAGCGTTCCAGACCCGGAAATGAAAATCTGATAAAATGTGCTATTTTCACACTTATTTATGAAGTTCATAAGCTGAAATAGCAATACTTGCTGGTACGACGGTGCTAGCTCAAACATGCACCGATCTCCAAGAAAATTTACAGGGGTGTTTCCTAGATAAATACACAACACTAAAACTTTGAACAGCATTGTAGGACCATTTTTTGATTTTTGGAGGGCAGTGGTCACACCCTAATATGTGACCACCTTTGTTACCAGAATGTAGAGGTTTTATATTCAAAACTAAATATTTTAGTAACTAGTCACTGAAATGATACACATTTTGGGTTCCTTTCCTGACAACTAAATGACATCTATATATAAACATGTCAAAACATTTATAGAAATGAGGCATTGTAGTACAGTTTATATTATTACTTCTGGTGGACATTAAGGTACCATCTGTCCTTAAAGGGTTAAATACTGAAATTCTATTTATGAAACTAAAATAAAATTATTTTATTTTACTGAGTAATGAAACTATTTAACATCATTTTAGCTATGGTATACAAGTAACAAATTCTGGTACTATATGGAGCGAACTAAGGAAAAGCGTTTAAACAAATTTGAAATGTAAAAATATGAAAATTGAAAGTTTTTGCATTAGATTAGTAAAATTTATGAAGGAAATTGCTTTTTTAAAATATAGGCAAAGAATTGGCATTGGCTAAATTTTGGAATTGGTACATTATTATGGATGTTTGGAAGCTGGGGACTGCCTGTACTACAGTTTGTATTGTATAGACTTATTTCACTGAAGTGTAAAATATCAGTCCCTCATGAGCATTCAGAAATTTATAATTCTATTTTTATTTTTTAGGAATCTAGCTGTAAGTGAAGAAAAAATCTAGGTGCAGCAGCATTAGTTCTGATTACATTGATTACCTTTTTCTTACAATGATATGGTGAACCAATAAATTAGTCTTGCCAAAGTCCAGTAGCCTTATTAACATTACATTTGGTTTTAAAAGTGTAACTATGTTGGGTTATTAATATATGATACACTTTTACCAATAAGATTAATCTTATTCTTTCATTTACAGCGTGTCTTGCTATTAGTACATTTTGACATAGATGGAATTTGTGCAAGCAAAATTTTGCAATTTCTCTTTCGGACTGACCACATCTTGTATACTCTCGTTGCTGTTCAAACAAGAGAGAACCTTAAAAAAGCTTACAAAGACCATTCTGAGCAGGTAAGGAAATTTTTGTATGGTAACTTAGATAACTACTATTTTATTGAAGTTTTGAGAGTCTTGTTAAGAACTCTGCTAACCCACAGTGCTTCCATATTGCTTCACTCTGTCTCAACTCTCAGTCTCAAGTCTGTCACTAAAAATCACAGCCATGGATGAACCTGTAAATTTTGTAGAAAAAATTCCTTAAAATAATAGGGCGTGGTTGAGGTTTTATTGAAATTGTAGACACTTTTATCACATTAAAAACTTCTGAGGAACCTCTTCCAATAAAGGCTGAGACTAGTGTACTTAAGATCATTGTAAATTTGTAATCTAAATATCCAAATGATGAAGTTAAGATAATACCTATTCAGAAAAATAACTAAAGCATTCCCCTAGGCTAATTTTCTGTTGGCTAAATAAGATGGGTAAGGCACCCATAAAGTGCATGTTTGCTAAAGACAATTTACAACTATATATTTGTAAATAAATAAAGAGAAGTAAAAATTTTCTACTATCAATAGTATTCTTTTGAGTTTTCTGCTTTTCTCACAAAGTTCTCTAATCTTTAAACCTCTTCAGAAATTTTCAATGATTTTGTAATAAATGTAACCAGATTTATTTTAATGACTTCATTTAATTGAACAATTTTTCAGTAAAAATTATACTGCTGCTGTTTGAGAAATTTCTTAAAAAATAAGTCTAATGTTTGAAAATGATCCCTACTTGAGGTTAAAAACCCTCATAATCCTCTAAGGTGTGGTTCCTAAAGTGGGGTCTGCCTTGAGTTAGGTAGTAATTCTTCCCCTTAAAAAATAGGTGGTGTGATGTAGCTGCTCATTTATTTTAACTAGAAAAATAGTAATAGTAAACAAAATTGATAAATTAATTGCTCATTCATCATTTGTTCTACATACTGATAATAGTGAGTAAAGATTTTGCATAATTATTACAGAAATCATACTACTGTTATTATTATTAAGTGGTAATTTTAATAATGAAATTTAAGTATAAAAAATTAATGGAGTCTATAAAATTCATTCATATGCCAAAGGGGGGTCCTTGGAAGAAAGAGGTTTGAGAACCATTTCTCTAAGGTTTTAAAACCCCTCAGTTCCTCTGTTGTGGGAACCCCAACACCATTTTCATACCAGAAATTGCTAATTAAAGTAATTTTGTTTCAGATAAAGGATATTATTTTGGTAAATTGTGGTGGATGTATAGATGTGGTGGAATTTCTTCAACCAGCGGATGATGTTAGGTTTTATATAGCAGACAACCATCGACCTCTTGATGTTTGCAACATCTATAATGAAGGACAGGTTTGATTTCTTTTTTAATTTAATTGTAATTTAATAGGTACCATCATAGCCTATGGTAACAGGTTTTTCAGAGCTCTTACCCTTATCATATGGTAAATTTGTTTTATGTTGTCATATATATATATATATATATATAATATATATATATATATATATATATATATATATATATATATCCCCCTCCCCGCGGGCGGTCTTTCTGGGGTGGATCGCCCGCGGGCTCCTGCCTACATGTGGCGAGGGGGGTCAGCCGCGGCTGGGGCCCTGCCGGGTCCCCGCCCGGTTGCGAAGTGGACTTTTAGCATACCCTGCTATCCTACAGCCCCCTCTTTCCTGTCTTCCCCTCTTTACCCTCTTCCTTGCCCCCTCTGTTTTTTCTGCTTTCTCTGTTCACTTCGCGCGCCCCGTGGGCTGCCGGGGCTGGTCGCTGTGGGTCTCGCCCCCATGGCCGGGGCCGGACTAAGTTGGCTGGTAGGGTGCCCAGGCCTGGGGCCCTGGGGGGCCTTGGTCTTTGCTGCCGGCGGGGGAGAACTCTCGACGCTGCAAGGGCCCCTTTTGAAACGGGGGTACCTGCATGGGACGAGGCACCCACCCCCCGCCGGCGTGCGCTTGGTCCCCGCGGCCCCGGGCGCGAAACTACAATAAAAATTTTCTATGGAAACACTTACAACTCTAATGGACCTCGTTGACGACCCGGCTTGTGCATCTGACCTCCCTCTGACTACCTCTTTGGACCGTGGGTCTGGTAAGGGCAGTCGGCAGCCCTCGCCCACCCCGTCTGCTCTTCTTGCCGACGCCTCCTCTCCCTCTCTTCCCCAGGCTCGTGGCGCCGCTGCCCGACCCCCGCCAGTAGCGGATGGACCTGCAGTGGACCCCCCGACCCCTGGATCCCCCCATATTCCACGTCCCGATAGGGACCCACCTGCTTTTTCGCCCTCAGGTGGGAGGCCCGCGGCCCCGGTCGCCTCCCACTCCGGTCGGGCCTCATCGCCCCCGGCCCCCTCGGCCCCTGGGGGACGTGGGACCCGACGTCGCCGTCCGCCTTTCTCGTCTTCTCGCCCCCTCGAAGTTCCGGTGGTGTTTGGCCAGACGGCTTCACTCGGCCTTAGGACGATGGACAAGTTCCTCGTCCTCCGCCCCTCCTCCTCCAAGCCCCTCCCCACTAACCACGAACGTCTCTTTCGAGCGATCCATGGGAAGACGGGGACGGCGCGTTTTGACCTTCGGCCTCAGAGGGATGGCTCCATTTTGATAAGGTCGCGTTCCTCTGCCGAAACCTCCTCTCTGCTCGCTATCCCCGATGTCCTGGGCTGCGGGATCACGGTGACTCCCCATCCCCGCCTCAATCAGTGCCAGGGCACAATTTACGCTGCTCGTCTTCTACCCATCCCGGTGGAAGACCTCCAGATTGACCTCGCCTCCCAGGGTGTTGTGAGGGTGTACCGCTTTCCCGACAGATCGTGGTCCCCAACTGCCCCTTCTCCTCGCCTGCTCCTCACTTTCGACTCACTGGTGCCCCCCGTTTCGGTATTCTGGGGCTTTGGTGAGAGACGAGCGTGCGAATTCTCAGTACGACCATACGTGCCAGATCCTACGCGCTGTTTTCAGTGTAATAGGTTTGGCCACGTGAGCAGCTCCTGCCGTCAGCCGGCCCCGTTGTGTGTCCGCTGCGGCGGCCCTCCCCACCCCTTGCCCTGTACTGCTCCGCCTTCCTGCACCAACTGCCATGGACCACCCTGCTTCATCCCGCTCTTGCCCGTCCTTCCTCTTTGAAAGGGAGGTTCGGGCCCTCTGTTCATCAGAGTTTCTCAGCGCTCGGGAGGCGCGGGAGCGGTTGCGTGGCGGCGAGGCCCGGCGTGGTGCCTCGTACGCCGAGGCTCTCCGTTCCCGGACCCCGTCCTCACCGGCGGTTCCCAACGCGCCTCCACCCACCGTGTCCGCTACTCCCAGTCCATCCTCTGCCGCCCAGCGGACTCCTACCGCGGCTCCCCGTACCACCAGCGCGTCCCCATGTGCTCCCTCCGCGAACGCCGATGCTTCGTCGGCAACCCCCCCGCCCCTTCTACGCCCTCTCCACCAGCGCCTTCGGCCACCCCATTCCGGATCGTGACCCGCCGTCACCCACGCGGGCCGCACGACGGAGGGATAGGGGCCGCAAGCGCCGCGCCAGTGGTGACCCCGAAAGGTTCGACGCCATAAGCCTCGCATCACCTTCCTCTCCTAAACACAAACGCCCCCTTCGCCCTACCGCCCCGGTGTCCTCACCGTCCCCACTGCGCAACCGTTATGCACGCTCCCCCCTGGGGTCCCCGTCGGCCCTCGTGGTGGAGGCTGAGATACACCCCTCTCCGGCCCGGTCGATGGACCCACTGGAGGGGGAACTCGCCCGCCTGGTCGGCGTGGGTGGGACGTGCACGCCCCCGCGTTTGACCCGCCCCATCTCTCTCCTCGACCTGCCAATGCCTCTGGGTGAGGTATTATTTTCCACTCCCCCTCGTAGTCCTGCCTCCCCCGCACCTCCGGTGAAGGGAGGGGCATTCTGGATACCTCTCACATCCCCTTCTCTGCATCGCTCTCCCCCGGACGTCCGGGAGACTCCTCCTCTGGAGGACTTGCCGGCGTCTGGTTCCACATCGCCCCCTCGTCGGGGGGACCCTCGCCTTCGCCCTCGTTCGGCGTCCCTCACTGAACTCCGGTGCTTTCCGATTCCCTCTTTAATCTCGGGCCGCCCGATCGGCCCACCCACCCCATAATCATCCTTTACGCTGACCTTCCTACCCCTCCCTATACCTCGCTCCTGCAGTGGAACATCCGCGGGCTCCTGGTAGGCCTCGAGAGTCTCTCCTCTCCTGGCCTCCAGGTGTCCGGCGTGTTTCTGCCTTCAGGAGACGATTCTGGGATCCCGTTCCCTCCCTCGAGTGTCCGGTTACTGCGGGCTCCCTTCCCCGCCTCTCGATGGGGCGGGGAGGGGGGGCGCCGCGGTCTTCGTGCACCGCTCCGTCCCTTTCCGCCCCCTCCCGCTCCGTACAGTCCTGCAAGCTGTGGCCGTGCGCCTTTTCTTGGGGCGCCAGCTCACGGTCTGCTCTCTTTACCTCTCCCCTAACGTACGCCCTCCACCCGATTCTCTCCGTGACCTAATTCTCCAGCTTCCCCGCCCTTTTCTGATTCTCGGGGACTTCAACAGTCGGGACCCGGCCTGGGGGACGTTTGCTCCACCTTTCTCTCCGGGACCCTTCTCTCCCTTATGGACGAGCTCGAGTTCACCTTTCTGAACGATGGCTCCCCAACCTGCCTTCACTCGGCCCATGACAGTTTCACCTGTATCGACCTTTCCCTGGTTTCCCTCGAAATCGTGACGGAGTTCACCTGGGAGGTCCTGCCGGATTCTTCCGGCAGTGACCATTTCCCAGTGTGTCTCCGACCCGTCTCCTCCCCCCCACCTCTGTCCGCCCGCGCTGGCTGTTCGCCCGAGCAGACTGGGCCTCATACGCGAGGGGCACGGCGATCTCGCCATCAATTCCTGCCTTTCCCTCCGTCAATGAGGCCCTCGCCTTCCTCGAGAGTAAGATCCTCTCGGCTGCCGCCAGTTGCATCCCCCGTACCTCTGGCTCCCCCAGACCGCGAAGCGTCCCATGGTGGACCCCAGAGTGCTCCCATGCCGTTCAGGAGCGGCGCCGTGCCGGCCGCCGCTTCTACCGGACCCGCCAGCTGGAGCACAAGATAGAATTTCAGCGCCTGAAGGCAGTGGCCCGTCGGGTCCTGAAACTGGCCCGGCGTACCTCCTGGCGGAGTTACGTGTCCGGGATCTCCTCCTCGACTGCCCCCTTGACTGTTTGGCGCAAGGTGCGTAGCTTTGAGGGGACCCGTGTCCCCCTCGACCCCCGGTGCTTCGGGTCGGGGACGACGAGTTCGTGTCCGATCCGGAGGCCGTCGCGAACGCACTCGCGGCGCACTTTGCAGCCATCTCCAGTTCCGATTCCCCCCACTCCCGCCGCGACCCACCGGAATTTCCACCTCATAGGAATGACCCCTATAATCACCTCTTCCACATGACAGAGCTTCGGGAGGCCCTCCGCCCCCGGCCCCGATAATATCCCCTATGACCTTTTACGGCATCTCCACCCCTCTGCTCTCAGCTTTCTACTGGACCTCTATAACCGGATTTGGTTGGAGGGTTCATTTCCGGACCGATGGCGTGAGTCCATCGTCGTCCCCATCCCGAAGCCCGATAAAGACCCCTCACTCCCGTCGAACTATCGCCCCATTTCCCTAACATGCTGTGCCTGCAAGGTGATGGAGGCGATGGTCGCCTCGCGGCTGTCCTTTACCTTGGAGGCGAGTGACCAGTACCCTGCTACCCAGGCTGGTTTCCGGCGCTTCCGGTCTACCACCGACCCCCTCCTTCTCCTTAGCCATGACGTGCAGGAGGCTTTCTCCCGGCGTCAATTTGTACTCGCCGTCTTTTTCGACCTCCAGAAGGCCTACGATACTACCCGGCGGAGCGCGGTCTTCGACTGCTTACGCTCCCTGGGTTTCGTAGGCTTTCTCCCTTCCTTTATTTATAACTTCTTGTCCGCCCGTTCTTTCCGCGTCCGCATCGGTTCTGCCCTCTCTGACCGCTTTCCGTTGGAGGAGGGTGTCCCTCAGGGTAGTGTCCTTAGCGTCTTGTGTTTCTCACTCGTGATGAACACAGTCGCTACGGTCCTGCCTACATCCGTTCGTAGCTCCCTCTATGCCGATGACCTGGCTATCTATTGCTCTGGCCGCCTCCCGTCTTTGGCTGAACGTCGGCTCCAGCTAGCCATCAATGCGGTGGTTCGCTGGGCGTCCTCGGTTGGCTATGCTTTCTCACCCTCTAAGTCTTCCAGTATGCTTTTCCGTCCTCGGCGCCTCCGTCTGTCGCATACCTTCGCTCTTACCATTGCCGGCACTCCTCTTCCCCTCGTCCCATCCGTTAGATCCTGGGTATGACCCTCGACGGATTTTTCGGTTGGGTTCCACACCTTAGGCGGTTGCGGCAAACATCTCGCCGCACCCTCTCCCTTTTGGGTCATCTGTCCCACACGACCTGGGGGGCGGACAGGCGTACTCTGCTGCGCCTGTACACCTCCCTGGTGCAATCCCGTGTCGACTACGGCTGTGTGGTCTACAGTTCCGCCTCCTCTCCGGCACTCCGTATGCTGGATCCTCTTCTCCACCGTGGCCTTCGCCTGGCGTCGGGTGCCTTCCGTTCGTCCCCTGTCGCTAGTCTTCAGGTGGACTGTGGACACCCCCCCCTGCCCCTTCGCCGGGGCCTTCTCATGGCGAAGTGTTACCTTCGCATCTGCCGCCTCCCGAAGTCCTACTCTTCTCCGCGATCTCCCAGGCGCTACCCCGGCCTGACACGTGGCATTTCGCTGCCTCTCTGGCCGAGATTTTCTCGTCCCTGGGGATCCCCCCACCCTCTATTCTGCCGTTCTCCTTCGATCTGTCGCCCCCCCTGACGGACCAGCCCTATCTGCCGTTGCCAGGCGCTCCGTGGCCTGCGTAAGGAGTCTCTTCCTGCCGTCCTCCGGTCTTCTTTTCTGGCCCATCTTCCCGTCCATTCGGATGACGTTCCCGTCTACACCGACGGCTCGCGCTCCCCTGCAGGTGTCGCGGCCGCCGTCTTCTTTCCGTCATTGTCACCTACCTCCCGGGGTATCCCCCTGCCGGTTCAGGCCTCCATCTTTTCCGCGGAGCTCTTTGCCCTTCTGGAAGCCCTCCGTCTGGTATCGGGTTGTTCGCGGTCCTCCTGTACCATTTTTTCGGACTCGCTGAGCGCCCTTCAGGCGCTCGAGCGCTATGATTCCCCGGACCCCCTCGTACGCCTTATTCAACAGGAGTACCATGTCCTGCACACCATTCACCGGATCCGGGTCACCTTCTGCTGGGTTCCCGCCCATGTTGGTGTTTCCGGTAATGAGGCGGCGGACAGCTTAGCCCGGTCCGCCGCCTCGCTGCCTCCCCTCCCCCGCCCGCTCCCCTTCTCAGACTATGTGCAGGTCTTTCGTTCCTTTTACGATCGCATGTGGCAACAGTCCTGGGACGATGCCACCGGAAATAAACTCTGGTCCATCCGCCCCCGTCTGTCATATTGGGTGTCCTCTTTCCACCGCTCCAGACACAAAGAGGTCGTCCTTGCGCGGCTTCGCATCGGCCATACGCGCCTCACGCACGGCTATCTTATGTTCCGGCAGGAGGCTCCTCGTTGCGCCTCCTGCCAGTCGCCCCTCACCGTCTCTCACATCCTTGTGGAATGCCCCACCCTGTCGTCAGTACGTCGTCGCGCTTTTCCGTTCCTTTCTGATTTCCCCTCCCGAACGTTTACGCCTTATGCTCGCTGAGAGCCCTCTCTTCTCGCTTGACCGTCTTTTCCTCTTCCTCTCCCAATCTCGCATCCTATCTGAGCTTTAGGTGGCTTCTCACCTGTAGTCCGCTGTTCTCCCTTTTCTAGTGCCTTTTCTCCGTCTCCGTTTCTCTTTCTCGTATTCCGCCTCGCCATGATATCCGCTACCATATAGCGGGAAATGGCGGTAAACGCCCCAATACAAAAAAAAAATATATATATATATATATATATACCTATACCTATACCTATACCTATATAAAGGATAAAGGAACTGACAGTGAGTGACATTTCATTAACTTTTAACTCACTGGGTTGTCAGCAAACATGCCTCTTCAGCCAGTCATTTACTTCAGAAGAAAAATCTGAATCATTTTGGCTACCTGAATGTGCTGGTGGGTTTAAAATTTTGTCCAGAAATTTGCCCCCTTCTCAAAATATATTAGAATCCTTGGATTACTGAGCTAAATGAGGAAAGGAAAGCTAAGAAAAAGTTTGTCTGAATTTTCTTAAAAGTATTGTTCTTTTAATTACAGGTAAAAATTATTTCTAAACTTGGGGATGAAGAAGAAATTCCTGCCTTTGATGACATATTTAAGGAAGATGAGGTAGGTTACGCATGACAATTTCATACCAGTAATGTACCATGGGCAAAGTGAGGTTGGAGGGCTTTGCTGTTTTAAAATTTTAACTCCAGCTAGAAGCGAGAGGTTCTGGTTGAAGTTTGTTCATAATCAAGTTTGAAGAGTTTGTCTGAGCTTCAGGATGTTTTGTTGAGGGAAACCCTCTGAATTTATTTGCAGGTTCAAATTACATATTCGTGCAAAGCTGTAGTCCTGTAGCTAATGTTTTAATAAATTATGCAGAATACTGAGACGAAGTAGAACTATTATGCTTAACTGGGATCAGCCATGATTTACTGAATTTGACCTAAACTATTTTTTGTAGGTGTAGTTAAAACATAGTTGCCATTAGTTGGCCTACCAACCTAATATTAATCCTTTAAATTTTATCTTTTAGCCTAAATAATGTAAATATATTTGTAACTATTAACTAATACTACTACTGTTTATTTTGATAAAATAATCTTTAATTGCTATATAACTAAATTCTAAAATCGATAAAGAATACCTTCAAATGTATGGGAATATTTTAAAATTCACTTTGATGATGCCAGCAAAGCTATTTGCCTCCTTTGTCCTCAAGATAGGACAATAATTTTAAGAGGCAGTAGCAAGGAATCTTCCAAGTATTACAGTGCAACACCATTATTTGGACATCTTTAGTGTAAACACAGGACTATATACGAATCTATAAAAAAGAAAACTGGAGAATCTGTAAGTAAGAAAATACAGATAATAAAAATTCAAGAAGCTGAAGGTGAACCCTCAACAAGCTCATCAGGGGCTTCAGCTAAAGTTAAGAAGGCAAAATATATTCAACAAACACTATCGACTGAAAAAAAAAAAGATGAAAGGAATACAGCAATTCAATACAAGGTAGGAGAAATGATCGCAATTGATTACACAGGTCAACAAAAAAACATTTTTTTTTTCGTTGCCAAGGAAATTCGTACGAATTTAGGGTATTTTGGGGTTGCTGAATTCCAAAATGAAAGTAGTTTTTCTGATTTGGCTCTAGTTCTTGAGATAATGAATACCCTCAATTAATAGGAAACGTAACCATAACGCGTGCATATGGGAAACTACCGGAACATTCTAGATGGTGAGACCGAATAAAATGCCATTATGTATTTCATGTGTTTACTTTTGTATGATTTGAGACAATTTCAATGCAATTTGTAAGTAGGCTCCGCCTGAACATTAAATTTTTTGCATTTTTACGTGTTTCAATGGGGTACCAATTATCTCATAAATTAGAGCCAATCTAGCAAAACCGATGTCATATTCGGAATCAGCACCACAAAGTTACCCCGAAATCACTCTAATATGATTGGCAATAAAATGAGTGTTGACCAGTGTTATCAACATTTTACTTTGGTTGAAGATATTTATTTTATAAAATTAATATGTAGCTCCTCAATATTATAATCCATCTGGAACTAGGTGGAACTCTACGTACTATATATTGCAGAGATTACTTGAACAGAAGTAATAAGGCATCATTTATTTCAATGCAAATCAATGGAATTTAATTGAAAATATTACAAGACTGTTTCAGCCATTTGAAGAGTTAACCAAAGAAGTGAGCAGTGATGATGCAACTACTTCTATTGTTATACCATCAGTGAAACCATTAACTAAATATTTGACAAAATTTTGGAAAGACTTCGAAGTTCAAACTATGAAGAAAGAATTTTTAAATTCAGTCACAGACTGATTTAGTACAATCACTGATAAAAAGTAGCTACTATGTTTTAGCATCTGCTTTAAATTTGCATTATAATTTAATCCCATTTAATTAAATACATTATAATAAAATAGATGGTTTTATAGAGCAAGAAGTTAGATCAAATCTACAATTGGAAGAATCTGTCTTATGCAGTTCAGACTGAAAAGACATTATCTAAAATGATCCTTCTCCTAATGTAGAGCTTCAAAAAGAAATCCATATTACTTTCTGGGAGTATTTTGGTGAAGTACTCAAAAACTAAGGAGTTAGTACCTACATCTTGAGAAGATTAAAGTGGATTATAGGAGGCATCACCTTTTTCAAGAAGGAGCAACGGCAGCAGCAGCAGCAGCAGTTCTCAAAGAAGAAAATATAAAATTGAAAACAAAACTGAAGTTAATAATTATTTAACCTCTAATTATATGAAGTTCATGTACACATCCCTTTTGTTGTGAATGCAAATAAGAATAAATTTCAGACACCCCAATTCCCAATACTTGCAACAACAAAACAACCTGAAGCTATAATACGTGCTAAGTTCGTGTGATTGAAAAGGTTTTGAGTTATTGTAAAGGGTGAAAATACGATAATGTATGAGTTTAAATATACTGGGTGATTACAAGTGTTCTTCCCGATTTTAAACATTTGTTATGAAAAAACTAACAAAGCTACAGCAAAAAGCAAGATATGCAAATAAAGAAGAACTCAAAAAGTTTTATTTACAAGCTATTGAAGTTCAATGAGCTCCTTTTGTGGTTCTGCAGACATCAAAACGATATTCTGTTTCCCTCCATACATTTTGTAGCATATCATACTGAACTTATCTAACAGCCTCACATATCCTTTCCCTCAAATGTTGCAAAGTTGTTGCCATTGGTGGAACAAAAACTTCATTTTTGACATAGCCCCAGAGGAGGAAGTTAAGGGGGGTTAGGTCGGGCGAACGAGCCGGCCAAGGAATGGGCCCCCCACGTCCGATCCAACGATCAGGTATTGCTCATTCAGGACTTGTAACCACAAAAGGAGCTCGTATTGAAATTCAATAGCTTGTAAATAAAATTTTAGTTCTTTATTTGTATATCTTGCTTTTCGCTGTAGCTTTGTTAGTTTTTTCATAATAAATGTTTGAAATAGGGAAGATCATTTGTAATCACCCTGTATTTCCTAAGCTTGACTGAAATGAAAGGAAAGGACCTGCACAAGTTATAAATGCAATGCCATACTTCATTATTTTATTTTTTATTTTTTTAAATTCCCAAACCCCCCTCCACCGCAGTGAGGTCGCGTCAGAAACAAGCAAGAAGCGCCTTAATCGCTCACATTCACTTCATCAGCTATCGTGACAATAATGTACCTGCCTCAGGGCAACATTATTCACAGCCCAGCCCCGCAGACTACTCCACGGTTTACCCAGACCACTTCATACACCCTGAGGCGGCACATTGCCAGCCCGTCGCCCCCATATACCACATGGCTCCACTTTTTTCTATCCAACGCGCGTATTTCATCCTCCCAGATGTCCAGGACCCACTGACCTAAAGCTTCCTTCACCCCATCCTTCCATATCCTCCGTCTACCCTCCCCCCTCTGACACGTAAATCCCTTTTACCATCCTCTCTATATGCCCAAACCATTTTAACACCCCTTCATCTGCTCTCTCCATTATTAAGAAGTAATATAATTACAAATATGAATACAGTTCAATGCTTGTGAGAGAGAGCTAATGTACAACGTATTTTTGGCCCTGATGAGGTGAGCGCTTTGTACACTAGAATCTCAAGGAATGCATTTGAAATGAGTAATTTTGAGTCTGTATCCTAGTTGGTTTCAAAGACATTCATGAAATGTGTAAACTGAGAAGAAACAAGAAAGCTACAGTGCTGGAATTTTCACGTAGGCATCATGGTTAGCGATGCAAAAATACGAGACACCCGTTTCAGTACACAGTCTTGTAAAACAATTAGGGAAAAACCTTGGTTTGATTTTCTTTATCCAAATTATTTGGCGCTTGTCCATTTCATCATCCCTATTTGGTGAAATTAAAGTATGGTATTTTTCACTGTCATAAGTAAACAATGTGTGTTTACATCTTGATCACGCTTTTAAGTCGGAGTATATACCAGAAAGGGCTTATGACTTGATTTCAAGAGTCATTTAACTTACCAGATAGTGAACATAAAAAGGAAGAGGATTGAGATGTGATCTGTTGTTTGGGTGAAGTTAAGAGATTTCTATATTTTTGGTGTATTTTCATGAGAAAAAATGAGAAGGGTCATTTAAATCAAATTTAAATTTATCGCACTATATATTATCGTAATTAACTTGTCTTTTATTAATATTAAAGAATTAATGTTGCGAAATATAGTAGGAAATTTGCCTATCGTTTCTAATTTCCTCCTAACACCTAATGGACGTAGGTTGAAGATGAAGAAACGGATGAAGAGGGAGAGAAACGCCCAAGGTTCGACGAAGAAGTTTTGGAGAAACGCAGAGTACGACGTTTGTGGGAGCAGAGGAGGCAAAAATTGCTCTTCGATTACACTCAGTTTTCCTATTTCAGCAGCTCGGTAAGGATGAATTTAATGCTATTATGCTTTTTTACTACAGTAATGTACATCATGATGGTGCTGTCTTCATTTAAAAGTGTTTATAATTGTGGCGTTCTTCCTCCTCAGAGAGGGGTTTATTTGTTTTAAAAAACAACTGACAATTAATAAATTAATTATGATCCACGATCTCAAAACTTAAGGATGGTTTTTATATGATTTTTTTTATTTAATTTATTTTTGTGACAAGCCAAATTAGTTACTTTTTTGAAAAGATCATAAAATTCACAGTTAACTTTGGTGTAAGGATTATAATACAATTATCACACACACTTCTGTCATGGTATCTTCCAACAGCACGCCAAGCACTCTCCTTTAACTTCGTAAAATATTTTTTCAAGAAGTGAAATAGGATGAGACTCCATAGACTTTTTACAAAGGTCTGGGCTTTCATTAGAAACGTTGGTTTCTTTTTATCTGATGAAAATAATTTGCCCACTTAACAGTCTATGTAATAAACTTGTCATTGCCTCGTGCTAAGAATTTCTTATGAATTTCTTATGAATTCTTAAGCTTCTAACCAGCAGTTCGAAATGTAACTGCTTTTAACTCATTTTGTTTCTCTTTCCAGACTGCCATTTTGTTCTACGAATTAGCTTGGAAGCTTTCGAAAGATTCGAATGAACTTTTATGGTAACTATAAAGCTTTCAGTCCGTAATTAAAATTTCATATGCACTATAGATTTTTCTTTTTACGCAAGTTCGAATGAGTAAAACAATTAGGGAGCTTCAAAACAATAAGACATTTATAGCTTTAAGTTCTGCGTCAATGACCTCGATGTTGCGACGCTAGAGGTATTATCACAGTCAGTCAGTTCAAAATAAGTTTGCTTCAGGTCTGATGAATTACTGACTTATTGCTTACTACTGATATTGGAATAAAGTCAAATGAAACTAATTAAAGATTTCATAAGAGGTCAGAAGTTAGCAGGAAACACGGAAAAGGTTAAAGGAGAAGATATTAAGTTAATTGAAAGACTAACTTATTTTCATACAGTTCCTTACAATTCTTTTAATTACAGTTCCTCGTACAGTATAACTAGTTATTTGGACTTGGTATTTTCAACGATGATACTTGTAGAACAACTGTTTCCTTCTTTTTCCAGGTGGGCAATTGCAGGACAAACGCAACTCTACATCACTGAAAGGATAGAAGAGGACCAATATTTATTGGTGACGGCTTCGCTCCAGAATCACGTATCGAGACTTAACCACAAATCTCAAGATGAGAAACCCTTGGATTCTATTAAAATATCCTTCGATAAGGAGTATCCTTTAGTTCTAAAATACTGACCCTTTACGTCTAACGAATGTGGGATTGGTTTTGTAAGCAAAAAATTTTTATAGAAAATTTAGGTAAAATAATTATTTCAAAAGATGATTACAAAGAGTACCAAATAGGGGAGGAGGGGCGACAAGCTTGACTTTCGTGAAATGAGGAATCATCGCGCGGAACATTCGAAAGGTTGAATAACTGAATACTTTTAACTACTGTTTCATGGGACTGCTGTATAACTGTTTAATTAAGCACTGTTCTGAATAAGCTCATACGTTGTAGTACATCCTGACGAAACCACACGAACCTTTCATGAAAGGTAACACTGGGTACCCTGAGGGTGAGGTGATACCTTATGCCGATGGTGGTTCTTGTCTATATTTGTGTGCGCAGTTTATTTTAGTACGACCAGTTTCATGTTCAACCGTCGTACCTACCCAATGGAGAATAGGAAATTTGTTTTTCAGATAATATAGGAGTGGTTGCGCGTCTTAAGGTACCTAAGCGCCGCCACGGGCGAAAACGTGTTTTTGATGGATATCACTATTTTCACCCTTCCTCTATCGCGTGGTTTGGGTTATAATGACCTTACGACACCAGAAGTATGGTTGAAAACCTTATGAAGCGAACTACTATTTTCACCTCTCGCCAGCCAAAAGTTCACCCAAAATTCGGCATAATAAGAAAATTAAAAAAATATATATATATATAAAATATGAAAATCTATTCCAAAAAATCAACATCTTCATTAGCATACTTAGAACTCTAATTTAGCCAAAAATAAACGTTCTAGCTCAATTAATAACAGATACTATTGCCAAAATATTGCTGAACTTTGGAGGCGATTTCTGACGAATTTAATTTTGGCGCTTAGGTATCTTAAGACGCGGGACCCCTCATATATAGGAATAGATCATTTCCCAAATTTGTTAGGCTCTATTTCTTAAAACTGTTTAATAGATTTATAATAAATATAATTAGGTTTATAATACACGTATCTGAAAACAAACAGTCGTTTTTAGTTATCAAGGAAGGACCCAAATGAGCAAGTTTGATATTGTCGAGATGATTACCAGATAAAGAATATTTTTACTTTACAACATAGTTAAGAAGTAAGAAAAAAGAATAGATTTCTTTTTCTCATTGTTTTACTTTGAGTTATTTTAAGACAGTAGGAAAGTTAAACAAAAAAGCGTTCAACAATAATTGGACGAGACTAAAGTATTATTGGCATATTAAAAGCAACAGGAGTCGCTATTCACTCTCATCATTGATCACTTTTTAGTCGAAAGTTTAATATTTATCGACATTTCGGAATGCTTTTTTTTCTTTGTAATAATTACATTCGTGTAAATCATTCTTTTATCTTCGTGAATAATATACTCGGATTTTGAAGTTGATTACACGCGGCTAAAGTGGGTAATTAACTTGGGTTTCCGAGCTGAAGTTCAAGTTTTACACCAGACTCGAAGGGAAGTAAAATGTTCGATGAGAAGTGCAATCTTTTGTGAATTTTGTCCCTTAATTTGAATACAGATTAAATCTAGCTTTGTACCGTCACTGGACTCTCGTAGAAAGCATGAAGCATTCGCCGTACCTCGCAAGTACCCTTAAGTTATGGACTTTTAAGGGAGAAAAGAAGATGTACGAGTTGTTAGCGGAGATTGGGTGAGCACTTTTAAATCTTCCTTTACATTGTTCATTGCCTTGAGGTTTTCATCGGGTAGCTCTAAAGAAAATCGCTAGAAAATAACTCCCGAGTAGGTCAAAGTTCCTTTCGGGCACATTTAAAAAATTGTACTTAACTGTCCCAACCAATAAAGTGTCTTTTTCAAAATGGCTTTCAAATCTCTCAAAGGAATTCATTTATACAGGGTGTCTCAGAAGTCGAGCACCATAGGCTAATATAGCTTTATCGTAAGTCTGAGTAAAACCTATGGTGCGCGACTTCTGAGACTCCGCGTGTGTAATAAATAAAATAAATAAATATATATATATATATATACAGGGTGTACATAAAGTCAGGATCTATTTTTGTGAAGCACTTGGAAATTATATGGAATTCAATCATAAAATGATAAAGTGGTAACATTTATTAAATAATTAAGAGTAGGATTTGACGTGACGCCCATCAGTATCCCTGCACAGCTCAAATCGTTCCGCAGCATTTCTAAACACATTCTGGAGCATTTGCGGGGTTATGTTATCTGCAGCAGTTCGTATACGTGTACGTAAGTTTTCAAGACTCGTAATCTTCGTCTGATAGACATGCGATTTGATAAAGCCCCATGCAAAGAAATCTAAAGGGGTTAAATCTGGTGATCTCGCTGGCCAAGGTCTGTTGCTTCCGCGTCCAATCCAGCGATTTGGAAAACGTCCATTTAGATAATCCTGAACAATTTTGGCATAGTGACAAGGAGCACCATCATGTTGATAGACGACGGTACTGACAATCCTATCCCCAATCAGCTGAGGTTCAAGGAATTGCTGCAACATGTCCAGATAAATAAGCCCCGTAACTGTAGTTTCAGCAAAGAAAAAAGGACCATAAATCTTCGATTTTGTTAAACCCATCCAGACATTAACTTTAGGTGAGTCTCTTTCCCAATTTTGGACGAAATCATTCGGTCTTTCATCTGCCCAAATTCGACAGTTATGGCGATTTACTTTTCCACACGTATGGAAAGTGGCTTCATCACTAAAGAGAATGTTGTCCATTAAATTATCACTCCAGATTTGTTCTACGAGATCAGCACACACAGCACTTCGTCGAGGAAATCTTCCTCATGTAAATCATGTAAAACCTGCAAATGATAGCTTTTCTTCTGCAAATTAACTTTCAGAATTTTGTGCACAGATGACGTCGGGAGACCGAGTCTGTGTGATGCAGCACGAACGGACGTACGTGGCTCCTCAGTGATAATTCCGCGTACTGCATTCACGGTAAGATCTGACATACACGGTCGTCCTGATCTTGCTTCATCATTTACAGATCCCGTTCGTTTAAATTTTTCACCAATTTTCGTATTGTCTTGTCTATTGGCCCCGGCTTATGAAATCTCCTTCTAAACTTCTCTCTGATGTCATTGTATTTCTTTCCCTCGATTCGCCAAGTTACTATTGCCACACGCTCTTCTGTATTCATTCTAAGGGCTTCTGAAAAGAAAAATAGAAAAAAATAATTATTTCACAAAAATAGATCCTGACTTTATGTAGACCCTGTATATATATATATATATATATATTATATATATATAAAATCCCATAAGTAATGTCGTTTTTTATGATAGATTGAGTTAACATAAATTTTCCGAAGGTTATATCTAAGAGGAGATCTATCGTGTTTCGCTACATACTTTACAGACCTTGACCAGTGAAGACGTGTGTGTTGCTTTGTGAACCCCTCATAAACATGGCGGTATCAGAAGAGCATATCAGGCATATAATGCTTTACGAGTTCAAAAAAAGGGAATAGTGCTACTGGAGCAACGCGAAACATTCAGGAAGTTTATGGCAATGATATTCTGCATGTGAGGAAATGTCAAAGATGGTTTCAAAAGTTTAGGAATGGTGACTGCTGTTTGACAGATTCAGCACGCTCTGGACGCCCTGCTGAGTTTGATGATGACGACCTGCTGTTAGCCGCACTTGAAGAAGACTGTTCAACAACTGTCGAAGAATTGGCCCAGAAACTCAATTCATCCCCGTCCACCATCCATCGACATTTGCGACAACTCGGGAAAGTGCCTAAGTTAGGAAAATGGGTGCCACATGAATTGTCGGTCGACAATCTGAGGGTGGGGTAAACATTAGCACAGCTCTTCATTCCCGTGAACTCCAAGATCCGTTTTTGCACCGTTTAGTGACTGGTGATGAAAAGTGGATACTGTACCAGAATGTTAAGCGCCGTCGACAGTTGGTTTGTGCCGGAGAACCAGCGACACCACAGCCAAAACCAAATCTTCACCCTCGGAAGGTGTTGCTTAGTGTTTGGTGGGATAAAGGTGGTGTAATACACTTTGAAACCTTATCACACAACCAAACAATCACCGCTCAAGTCTACTGTCAACAACTGGATCGATTGAACACTGCACTAAAAGAAAAGACCTTCTTTGGTTAATCGGAAAGGAATCGTGTTCCACCACGACAACGCACGTCCTCATACCGCTCGGATCACTTCTGCAAAAATTGAGGAGCTTGGGTGGGAAAAACTTCCACATTCTCCATATTCTCCAGACCTTGCGCCTTCAGATTATTATCTCTTCAGGAGTCTGCAAAACTATCTTGACGAGAAACAGTATACTTCTTTAGATGACCTGCACACCAGTCTCTCTACGTTTTTTGCCTCAAAACTGCCTGAATTTTATAAACATGGCATTGAAAAGCTTGTTGGACGTTGGCAGTGTCATTGATTCCGATAGAAAATATATACTAGATTAGTTTTTTTTTTTTCCCCCTTCAAATTCCGATCTAAAAAACTGTGTTTTTTTTGATAATCATGCGAGGTCTTTACCGTAAAAAGATTGATTTTTGCCTTATTTACATCTAATTTATGAATTCCGCCGTATTATTTAATCCTTCCCTTATGAATATATGGTTAGGGTGCTTATTTTTATCTTGCAGATTACCGTTAGTAGAGTGTAAACAGTATTACTCAAATATGGACATATCGTTACGGAATGAAATTCAAGATTTACTCGAGAGCAAAGCGGAGAAATACAGCTTGCTCAACCTCCTCTATGCCTCGTTTACCCTCAATCACGGCTTCAGAAGCAAATTCAGTGCCTCTGATTATGTCTACGCTTCGTCAGCACTTCTTGAAAGCCCCGAGAAGGGCAAGACTGACACGGATTGCTTTTTAGATGCTTCGGATAGTTTGAATTTGTAAGTTTATTTTAATATTGATTCTCCAGTGCTGCTTATATTAGTGAGGAGAAAATAAGGTCATAATACAATATGAAAGTATTTTAAGCAGAGGTGGGGAGTCGACCAAATAAATTCTGACTCCTGACTCCCGACTCTTGTCAGTTTTTTGAAACTAACTCCTGACTCCTGACTCCCTGCAATAATTCTATACACTACAGTATTATAGCTGTAGCATTAACCTAATCCTCTTTTCCCATTGGAGAGGGTTAGGGGTCCAAATCTGTATATGTAAGACCTAAGAAGGCCCTCAAACAGAGTCGGGTGAGATGAGCAGACTATCACAAGCCTCAACCCTATGACAGAGGCATTGCACTTAGCTTTAAAGATACACCCTAAGGTACTAAAGGATTTAGCAGAATAAATAATAAATCTCAGTCTTAATTAAATTTTATTTTGCTTGATATGTAGATATAAAAATAAATAAATCTTTATAGCAACTAAAATAATTTCTTTCCAATAAATTCCTTTTGAAAATAAAATACATATATAGTCTATCTAATTTAAACCAAATGAAATTGGCCAGAGCTTCAATATAAAAAATAGTTTACTAAATAATATATTTATTTAAGAGTTGGGAGTCGTTTATTTTTACCGACTCCGACTCCCGACTCCTCTAAAAAACTCAAAAAAGGGCCAACTCCCGACTCCGACTCCCCACCTCTGATTTTAAGTTCAATAACCGCACTTCAATAAAATGGAAAGGGAAGAGGCAGCACAATGGAGCTAATTGCTTATGGGTTCTAGATGGCACGATCAGTAGGAGCGTTGATTCTGAACCCAAACGAAGTGGGTTCGAGTTCCACTAGCTCTTAGTTTTATACTTTATTTGACTTCACTTTCCACGATATTTCAGTGTTGGTTTTGGGGAAACCAATTTCCACAGGTAAATGCGAATCATTATCTTAACTGAAACTAATCTCTAAAATGAAAATTTTAGTCTTTGCAGTCTTAGTATGTTAATTGTTACTGAAGAAATTATCGTATCTAATTTGTGTTCTGGTTCCGTGGTTTCGTTGTTCTATTCTTATCAAGTTAAGTTTGAAGCCTGAGGAAGTCTTTCAAATATTAAGAATATTTTCATTAACATACGAGGCTCTCCGAGGGAGGAAGTGGCTAAGCGACAAAAGTAAAAAGCATAAAAAACCTTTCAATTCAGGTCGAAAATTTATGTAATGGAACGAGGTATCGAGAGTAGCAAACTGCAATTTGAAGCCATTTACCGTCAGGTCACAACTTTTTTAAATATGAACCAAGTCATCTCCGCGGGACCTTTCCTTTACGCTACAGTTTTGCAGGTATGACCTTTTTTTATCTCCTGTACGGGTGTGTGAAAACTTTCTCTTAAATCTTTGCTACAAATTTCAACTAAAGTGGTCTAAAGGTATTTGAATATCAGATGTCATAACCCTTAAAGTAATCGTATTATTAAGCCTATTCCCAAACTTATTTACTTAACGGTGCCATTATAATCCATTTTTTGTTTCGTAGGAACACACACACACACACACACACACACACACACACACACACACCACTGCTCAGGATTTTAGCAATTTAAGAAGCCAAAAAAAAAATTATTTATATATATACACAGGGTGGGCCGAAAGTCTGGATCCATAGGAAAATATTTATTTTAATACATAAATTACAACAAATGGTAAATACTTAAAATGAATATCAACTTTAACTCGTAAATGTGTGTCCGTGATACTGTACAGTGGTTCGTACTCCAGTATAAACAACAAATTATAACAAATGCTCAAATTGGCGGCCTCTGACATCGAGACACTTAGGGATGGAATTTATGATTTTTAATAATTCTTCGAATTGACGTTCTCGAGATGCGTGTTTCATTTGATAATCTTCTTGTTGACTTTACTGGACTATTCGTTAAAGTTTCACATACCTTGCAGAGGTTTTCATCAGTTGCAGTTTTTGGACGACCAGAACGCCGTCGATCATGTACACTTCCTGTTTCTTTGAAACGTTTAAACAACTTGCCAACAGTCGCATGTGTTACTGGATGCTTATCAGGATGATTTCTATTGAATTCGGTAGCAACTTCTCTGTGTGTAGCGCCCTGTCTTGCGTACATGAGCACAAGTTCTACCCGGTCTTCTTCTGTTAGATTCGAAGCCATTTCTGGGCTGAAATAAAAAAATTATTTTAGTATTTATACTGGAGTACGAACTACTGTACAGTATCACGGATACGCATTTACGAGTTAAAGTTGATATTCATTTTAAGTATTTACCATTTGTTGTAATTTATGTATTAAAATAATATTTTCCTATGGATCCAGACTTTCGGCCCACCCTGTGTGTGTATATATATATATATATATATATATATATAATATATATATATAAATATAATATATATATTGCATCCCGACTTCGGTAACCAATGGTAAATTCATACATGGTAATAGATGTCATTCATTTAACTATTAACATTTTGTTAACCCTAACCAGTTATACGAAAGCTTGCATGAGAATCAGCTGGTAAGCAAACTAAAATATACTTGATATTTAGACCTCCATGTATTCATTCGATTGCTGTTAACGTAGGGTAGTCCCGATGCTGGATTCTTCTCTTCGCCGCACTGCATGACGATGCTCGCCCAATTCACCCTGAAGGCGCACGTCGCTGTCTCTCGCAGCAAGAAGTCTCGATCTCTTCCGTTGATCCTCTCCGCTCCCGATGTGAGGAACCCCCTAAGAGAGAGCGACGGATCCCAAACGACTTTAGACACTTGTTTATTATGTGGCATTCCGCCCATCTTAGAAGAAACTAAAAAGTAGGAAATAATAGTAAATAACAACAATATTAACATAACTTTATTTGGCACTCTGGCACTTTCTTTTAAGGATGAAACCTATTTATGCACAGGAGTAAAAGATAACGTGTAGCGTTTTCTTTAAAGAAAAAACCATTTGATAGAGTAATTTTTAAAACAATATAAATGGTTTATTTTTGTTCTGATAACAATTTTAAAACAAATTACGCAATAGTTTGTTTTATCTAAGATTAGTGCCCATTTCATAAAGTTTTACGTTATCCAATCGGTTCAGTTGGATGACGTAAAGTTGTCTATAGCATACACAGTTGTTTTTGACATTGTGTACAATTTAGGACTGGTTGATATTTTGTATTCAAAAGTGACACGTGGGGGTTTCGTATGGGTCACAGTAGTCACCCAGTAAAATATTTCGCGTATTCTGTCTCCTATCCCCGGCACAAATTTTCGGTTTTTAGTTTGCCAAAATGTACATTTTTCAGTAAAAACTCAGAAGAATTGTTTCAGCTGTGTTTAAACTGTTTCTTATTCAAACTCAAGAAAATGACATTTTCACCTGTTTTTGAGTATATACTATATATTAAGATAAAAAATAAGGAACAAATTAATGAATTACATAACGTTTTTGAGAAATTAAACAACAGAACTTGTCTTTTACAAGAAAAAAAAAAAAACATTACCTAATGAAGTGCTCTTTTGCACGATGCATAAACTTAAACTTAGCCTAAACATCAAAGCCAATGCATTCTATTCCTATATTCTCAGATTTAACCCTGGTACTCAATTTTTTTTACCTACTTGTGCGCTTTCCCTCTCCAGCTTCTTTCTATAAATCATGTTGCCCTGATCCAGGATTCTCATATCTTTTAAAGCAGCATTAACAATTGCTGCTGCCCTGCAACTTACTCTGTAACGATATGTGGTTACTGCCAACTCTTCATAGGTATGTCTGTTCTGCTCATTCTCTATTAACTCTATATCAGGCACGAAGTCTTCATCCTCTTGGTCGGTCTCTACCTCCATGCTCTCAGCAGTGGCTGCATCCTGTGATTCATGTGATGTTGAAGGGACAACTCTGATAGTTTGTCAATTCTGCTTGTGATCTCATTCGGCGTTCATGTTCTTTTTGAGCTCTAGCAATAGACCTTTTCCTCATCAAAGCAGCTTTTCTATCAATTGGCCCCAGTTGGTTTAATCTTTGCTTTTGTCCTACAAAAGAATCCCACTCAGCAATTATTTTATCCTTGCACCGGCAGGCATTTCTATCAATCCCTTTATCGTAGCAATTACAGGTATGTACATCAAACATAGCATCATACTCGGAAACGTTTTGTTCAAATATCTCATTTCTTCAGGGTATAGGAACCTTGTCCAACTTTAGGCTGCTTCTCTCTCTCTAACAACTTTCTGAAAGATTCTACGAGTACTTATTGTAAGGAAAGAGAACCTTCTCCATATGGTTTCAACGTCTATTGGGCTATGTTACAACATTCATTAAAAGTAATCGATTTATTTGATTCAGCCTCTTTTCGTCGTCGCACAAAGTTGTAGTGCCTCACAACATCTGTTTTTGTTAGTCATAGCTGCTGGAAACTCGGAAGGATGTCCAAAGGCTGCATTTGACGACTTTTTTTTGTCATGATTAATTTGACTTAACCAATAATTTAACTTAAAAACCCATAATTTGGATCAATAATCAATAATAATTTCACTTAATCAATAATCTGAAACAAAAATAAAATATTATATTTTGCAAAAAAGTACTCAAAGTTAGGGTTGCCAGACTTTTTTGCACATTTGCGAAATTTGGCCAAAAGTGGCCAATCTGGCAACTCTGCATAAAACAAAAAAGTATCCATAAATAAAGATGATACCCATTTGATTTAAGTAAGGGCAAATAAGGTCTTCTAAGGTCTTCTAACTTATTTTTAACATATCTTAAATTGATGTTCAGAATAGGTTCAAAGCTTATTGTGAAATCTCAGCTAGAAGAGTGGGGAAAAAGGGGGGACTATGTGCGAGGGTACAGGGGGTCGCACATAGCTAAAATTTTGATATGTTATTTGTTAACCCAAATGAAAACCCTCGCATAGTGTCGTTTTTTAAAAAAAGCCCCAAAAAACTTGTTTTAACCCACCCTAGACTGTACATCCTCTTGATAACTTTAAGTATTTATGATAATGATAAGCTTTATTGGCAGGATGTAATTTAGAATTTAATATTATAAATTATAATTTTTCTTCACGCAGCTTTTTCGGCAAAGCTTTTGAACAAGCTGCAGATAAAACGAGTTCAAGAGCTGAATTGGACTTCTTCGACACTAATAGTAAGTACCGTCAGCCTCAAATGACTAACACACACACACACACTTTTTTTTTTTTTTTTTTTTTTTTTTTTTTTTTTTGCTAGAAGATTAATCATTTGCTAAGAATGTTTGATTGCTCGTATTACATGAGATTAGATTTGCGGAAAAGAATGAAAAAACAATAAAGAAGTTAGAGGAAATCCACTAAGGAAAATATTTGTTTTTATACCGTCAGAAAGAGAGATTTGTAAAAAAAAAAAAAATCGGTTAGAATGTGTGATATGGAAGCTATAAAGGGAAAAAAAAGGAAGATAGGCGAAAACAGTAACTCGAGACGTAGTATGTACTTTTCCCTCGTCAAAGTTGTTGTTGTGGTGTTTGCTGCGGAGTTATTTCTGTTCGAATTACGGCTACTAGTCCGGGTACAGAAATTAACTTTCGCGATGATTATTGATAAGATGAGAATAAAATTTTCAAAATACGACCGAATCATTATTTTATGTTTGTATTCCTAATTTTTCAAATTACCAGAATTATGTTTAATTTACTTTTCGGTCAGGCGCACGGCCAGTACCACTGTTGGACCAATTTACCATTATCATATATCGCTTAAAATAAAGTTTTAAATGTACAAACTTTGCGTGGTAAAATGGGCTTCTTTTTTTTCTTAATTATAATAATAATAAAGTATTTTAACTCATTTTTATTTGAATTATTTTTAATTTTATTTTTTCAGTTATTCGTCTTAGTGTGAGCGACAGAAGCAAATTCTTTGACGCTTTAATTTCACTCCTCAGCTAATTCTTATATCGATTTTAATATATTATTTTTATAATTTTTAATTTTTTCATGGAATTTTAAATTGTTTTATACCTTTTTAAATTGTGACAAAATATATAATATATTCGTTTTACTTGATATATTTACCTTTTGTTTTATTTTCGGAGAGCATCCAAATGTCGGGGATACTTTGTCCCCACATTATGACACTGCTTCCCACCAGATTAGCAAAGTTAAGTGGCATTGGGTCTGGGTAGTATTTGGATGGGTGGCCGTCTTCACATTCCTCAAAACACACACACACACACACACACACACACACCTTCGCATAATCGATGTGCTGACTTCATTAAATTCACGTATCTAAAATACTATTAACCTAACCTTGGAGCCATCGAACCAAAAAAGGCGTGATGAGTGTTTCAGACACAATTGAGGGCTCAAACGGTGTTTTCTGTTGTCATTAAGTAGCGAGGTACTCTCTAATCTAGCCTAAGCTAACCTAACGTAATCATGACCAATGTCTTTTTCCCCGACATTAATAAAAAAAATTTTAATGTTTATCAAAAGTGTTACCTCACAAAAAAATTATCCTACTTCATCTGTGAATTATTACACACACGACCACACTTATCCCCAGTTGCCTACGTGTGCGCGCACATCTAAAAATAGGGAGTGAAGTTTTTTGAAAGGAAGGTGAAAAGTATCTAAAAAAAAAAAAAAAAAAATTATTCTAACTCAGAGAAAACCCTTGGAAAATGAATGATGGAAATTGTCCAAATGGAAAAGGAAGCATTTCAGTGCTGCTGAGAGAGAGGAAAAGAAGCTGACAAAATATTACATGATCTGGTAAAATATTGCCGTGGTATTTATCTTTCTAAATGAAATATTGTAGATACGCAAGTTGATAATTAGTTAATAGCATTATCCAAAACTGATTTCCCATTACCATAATGCGAGATCGACAAAGACACGCACCATCCAATTAACAACCATCCAGTTGCTCCACCACCACCAGAAATGGAGCACCGCTCTCGCCACATCGACGAATCACTGAGCGACACATTTAACCTGAAGTGAATCTCACCTGAGCTATAATGGCCTGAACTTCATGGAAGGTGTTGGTAATGTTTTATCATTCGGGTTAACGCCCACCGGAAATAGATACACACCCAACCTCGGATATCTATTGCTATACGAGTATACTCTAATTAGGTCAAAAATCCTCCTGTGTTCACCAAGAGAACTGGATTACATTTTCAACAGGAAAATTATGCTGTGAATGTAAATTATTTAATGTTTTAAACCTACATTTTTAGTTTATTTTAAGTCTTATCGTGTTCATTGTTAGGAAGAATTAAAATCTTCCAAATTTCTGCGTTTAACGTTGTGATTTGAGGGGTTAAGGTACCTAAGCGCCAAAATTAAAATTCGTCAGAAATCGCCTCCAAAGTTCAGTAATATTCTGGCAATAGTATATCTTATTAATTGAGCTAGAACGTTCATTTTTGGCTAAATTAGAGTTCTAAGTATGCTAATGAAGATGATGGTGAGTTTTTGGAATAGATTTTCATATTTTATATATATTTTTTTAAATTTTTTGATTTTCTTATGCCGAACTTTGGGTGAACTTTTGGCTGGCGATAGAGGTGAAAAAAAGTAGTTCGCTTCATAAGGTTTTCAACCATACTTCTACTGTCGCAAGGTCATTATAACCCAAAATAGTGATATCCATCAAAAACACGTTTTCGCCTGTGGTGGCGCTTAGGTAGCTTAAAACGCGCGACCCCTCGTTTAGTTTTGCCTTAGTTTTGGGCTTCGTCGTAGCCAATATCGTAACCACTTCCCGTTGATCAGCGAAGTTAAGCGATATTGGGTTGGATGGGAGACCATCCGCTGCGTCCAGACTATGTAGTGACCCGTGGTGCGGATCCCGCGTAAAGCTGTAGGTCCCCTCCGTCATATGAGCTTGGATGTTGTGAAGGAGGTTAAACAAAACCAATCATTATTAGTACTGCTTTAGTTTGAGAACCTGTGTGTGTTCCCAAAGCATGACTGCTAAAATTAGCAATATCGGAGCTTTAAAAAGTTTGCTTATGCTGGGGGATTTGCCTGCATTTTTTTTTTTTTAACTAAAGTTTGCGCCAGTTACAACTTGGTGAATTGAGTTATGGAAATTCTTGTTTCATTTATATTTATTTTATATGTTTTCGAGTGGAGCGTGGCTCCGACTACAAAAGCAGTATCGAAGCGACCTTCCGACTCCACTACATCACTGCCGGGACCCTCGTATGGTCGCATTTAAGAATACCCTGTTATTTTATTTATTTGTCGGGTTCGAAATCCCAGCTGAGCCGTGAACGGCCAAATTCTAAAGGGCAAGTTCTACCTAAAGCCCAAGTTAAGCTAAATTAAAACTTACGGATTTGAGATCCTATTAGGTCCTACCTCAGGGTAACCTCAGGGTTGCTGACTCGATGCGGGCCTCAAAAGGGTATTATTTGTGGTCTTCTTTCTGAACCTTGCAACAACAACGCAACCTGGACTATTGCACGATGCAACAATCATGTATCTAAACAACCAAACTGAATTGCAAGAGAGCTCTCTATCAAACCACACCTTTACGTACGACCTTCCACAAACGAGTAGAAAAGACGCGCAGCGTCTCAAAATGATGCCAACAGTGTGACCAAACAATGATGCCACAAGAGCTCAAAAATGCTAGCTCTAAATTAATTTAATTTTTCACTAACCTTACAATTATGAGATGGATATATATACACACCTTAACTTAATATATATACAAGCAATGCTGCATCAATCAGCTTAGTCATCGTATCGCCTTGGGACAACAATGGTTCTTCCTCTTCTAGATTTTCTAACACTCCCCACCGAAGAGGCATTGTTGTCATTACCTTCTGCAAGGTTAGCCAAGCCTTCTTCATGAGGCTGTAACTCAAATGTTTCATCTTGACTATCTGTGTTTTTGCTGATTTCTAAAGCATAGAGTTTTTGTATAGGTCTCTTTAACTTTCCTCCTGAAGTCTTTACCAGTGCAGACCTAACTAAATTGTCTTTGCCAACAAACAACTCTTCAATTATGCCAAGCTTCCAGCATTGCCTTGGTCTTTCATCCCCAATCATTACCACTTCTCCCACCTTGATACAATTTGCATTGGAGCCCTTTACCTTGCCTGATGGGTAATAATTGAGTTCTGGCAAGTATTCCATCTGCCACCTCTTCCATAACTGATCTTGTAGCTCTTCAAGGTACCTGAACCGTCTGGTTAACTCTCCTTGAGTGCTCTGGATGGGCTGCAAGTCTTCTGGCACACTGGGGTTTGATGTTAATCGTTTACCACAAAGAAAATTATTTGGTGTCAATGGCTCTGCATCCTGCCTACTGTTGTAAACAAAAGTGATAGGCCTACTGTTCACCATTGCTTCTACTTCACATAAAACAGTAGAGAATTCTTCTTTGCTCAAATGAGCATTAGCTAAAAGTTTCTTTAATGGACACTTTACACTTCTCACTAGCCTTTCCCAAAATCCTCCCCACCATGGTGCTCTCTCAACAATAAACTCCCACTGTACCCCTTGGTGTGAAAAGTAGGATTGGAATCCTTCCTCTTTTAGCAAGGACCAAATTTCTTGGAGTTCCTTTGCAGCCTTTTTGAAGGTTTTTGCATTATCCGATATGATTTTATTTGGAAACCCCTTCTGTTCACAAACCGTTTAAAGGCCAAAAGAAATACATCACTACTTAAGTTGCTTACCAGCTCCAAATGGATTGCTCTGGTGGTAGCACAGGTGAAAAGACATATATAACCTTTGTTAGACTCCCCTCGCTCATACACATAGACTGGCCCTGCAAAGTCTACTCCCACTACATCAAATGGGGCAGTATAGACACACCGTTCTCTTGGAAGTGGAGCCACCTTTTCATAATAAGGCTTTGCACTCCAACGCTTGCAAACCACACATTTATGCAAGACCTTTTTCACTACTTGTCTAATTTTGAGAATCCAAAATTGTTGTCTAATCTCTATTATCACTTCTCTAACTCCAGCATGTAACAGCTTATGATGAGTATCCAGGATCAAAAGGTCCACAAAGTGCCCCCCAGAAGGTAGCAAAATTGGATGTCTTTTCTCCTCTGGAAGCCCAGAAAACTGTAGTCTACCTCCTACTCTCAATAAATCCTGATCCAAAAACACATCCAAACCCTTGAGCGCAGAATGTGTTGGTAGAACCTGTAATGGATGGCTGGTGAGCAATTCTCTCTCTTCACCAAATTTTTTCTTCTGCATATATACCACCCAGTATTTCCTGGCTTGCTGAATCTCATTACTGTTCAGAATTCCTTCCCTTCTTGTTTCTCCCTTAATGTTGTTGGTAAATCTATATACCCATGCTGTCACTCTTAACAATCTTTTCAGACTGCTAATGTCCTCAAGCCTCAATATGGGGTCCTGCTGCATAACTTGACAACTGTTCACAGCGCATTTTCTCACCTCACTCACCCATGCTTCTTCAGCCTGGCATTCTCCTACAATAGGCTGATTAGAAGGCCAGTTTTCACTTCCAAGTTTTAGCCACTCTGGCCCATTCCACCACAAACTTGATTGTGAAAGATCTTTCACCGAAATTCCTCGTGTTGGTAAATCAGCGGGGTTTGGATGCCTGGACAATGCTTCCATTGCTTGGGATCTGTGTGCGCTTGAATTTCCTCCACCCTATTGGCAACAAATGGTTTCCATTTCCTTGCCTGACTTCTTAACCAGTGCCAAACTATAGTGGAGTCTGTCCAATAATAGCTTGGAATTTCATAGAGGGCCAAAGACTTTCGCACTGTAATTGCAAGCCGACTAGCAATAACGGCACCCATCAATTCCAACCTTGGAACAGAAAGCCTTTTCAAAGGTGCTACTCTACTCTTTGCAGCAACCAACCTGCAACTTACTTCCTCTTGCAATGCGCCTCTTATATAAATACAAGTTGCATAGGCTTCCTCACTTGCATCACAAAAGATGTGCAGCTCCAAATTGTCTGGACTATTGTTCAACTCTCCAAAGTACCATCTTGGGATTTCAATGTCTCCAAGATGTGCCAATTCTTTGAACCAATATTTCCACCTTACCACCATATGATCAGGTAACTCTTGGTCCCAACCAAGTCCAATTTCCCAGAGGCTCTGAAACCAAATTTTGACTTATCACAAATGGAGCCAGGAATCCAAGAGGATCAAAGACCTTCGAAGCCAAACTAAAAGCTGTCCGTTTTGTCCACCTTGTCTCATTCTCGGCCAGCTCTACTAAAGATTTCCCATTGAAGGTAAACAAATCATCATCTTGCTGCCAAACGATGCCTAGCACCTTTGCGTCTATTGCCCACAACTCCTTAATACCAGAATCCTCAATACTTTCTGCTGCGTCAGGTACTACAGAGGAATGACTCATAAACTCTTGTAATTGCGAATGATTGGTCTGCCATTTTCTGAGCTCCATGCCAGCCTCCCTCATTATAGCTCTAGCCTCCATGAATATCTGTTTAGCCATTTCTGTATTATCCACGGAACATAGCAAATCATCAACATAAAAATTTTTCCTTATGTGTTCAATAGTGTTAGGATAGACTTCAGAATATTTCTTAAAATGGTACTGCATAGTAGCTGACAACAGAAATGGACTGGAGCTGAGGCCAAACAACACTGACTTCATTCTATATGCTTGAACCTTAGGTTCATTTTCCAAAAAGTCTTTCGTATCCACCCACAGATACCTTACTGCATCTCTGTCCTCTGGTTTTAACTTTATCCGCAAAAAGGCTTGCTTCACATCTGCAGTCAATGCTACTCTACCAAACCTGAATCTCAGTAACAAGGAAAATAAATCTGCATTTAAATTTGGCCCAGCATCCAAACAGTCATTCAAGGACACACCACCTTTGTCCTTGGCTGAGCCATCAAAAACTACCCTCAGTTTGGTGGTAGTTTTGTCTCGCCGTACCACTGCATGGTGTGGCAGATAATGTGCCTCCTGGCTCACCAGCTCACCTTGCACCTTTTCAGCATAGCCCTCCCTTACATAACTTAGGATGGCCTCATCGTATCAATTAACAACTCCTCATTTTTTCTTAGCCTGTACAATGAAGTCTCCAACCTCCGATTAGCTAGCTGAAGGTTTGAACCGGGTTTGCAAGAATCCTTCCATGGTAGGCCAACTTCATAGCAACCATCTCTAAACCCAATCCCTTTTTCAAAGTGCTCTAAAACATCATTGTTCACTGTACTTGCCTGGTTGTCCTTTATACCAATAGATTCAAGTTCCCAAAACGCTTTCAAATGCCCTTCCAGACCATGGCTGTTCTCCTCAATCTTAACAAAAGAGCCTTAACTTCCATTTCATTGCAATAACTACCATGTAGCATCCAGCCTAGCTTACTTTCAATAACTACTGGGCCTTGAGATGTACGGACAATATTACCAGTGATGAAGTCCCAATAATAGTCAGCTCCAATCAAAAGACTAATATCTTCTATTCCCTCAAACTTATTATTGCCCAAATTAATTCCTTTAACTTGCAATTCTTGGACACATGCCATATCTAAACAAGTAGTGACTGGAGCACAAAGTTCCTCAATCTCTACAGCTTGGACCTTGATAGTGGGACTTTGCGGTAACAACCCTTTAACCAGAACTTCTACCTTCTTAAATTTGGTTCGGTTTTGAACGGAACCCCCAAACCCAGAAATTCTTAAATTTTCCCTCTTAAGTTCTTTAAACTTCAATTTTCTGGAAATTCTGGTCTTAATAAAACTACACTGGCTACCACTATCAAACAACACTCTTACAGTAGCTTCTCCCTCATTCCCAATTAATAAGGCTGCAGTTGTTTGCAATAATCCCCCTTTACTTTTACTCCCTTGCATAGCAGTGGCATGTGCCACTGATGTCTCTACTTCTGGGGTAGGCCTACTAAGAGTGTTTTCACACAATAATGGCTGATGCCTACCATGACATTTTTTGCACAAAATTTTAAACTTACAAAACCTTGCTCTATGACCTTTCAAAAAACATTTAAAACATGCTGTGGACTTAGTTACCTGTCCTTCTCTCCTCAAAGGGTAAGGCCTCAGCCACCTCACATTTATATGACTTGTGGTTGCCTTCGCAAAATATACATTCCTTGATTCCCTTTAATTTATTCTCAGAGGAGGCATGTAGAGCTGACACTGTACCTGGGCTATTCCTTTTTGTGGAAACTTTGGTGCTGTGCCTGCCTTTGTCCTCTTGTTTACCATCCCACTGTGCAAACTCAACTCCTCTCGTCTTGCTAATTCTGTGCCTAAAAGACTTAACATCTGCTGAAGGGGGATGTACACATGTTCTGCAGAGTGTCCCCTACTTAATTCAAGCAAAATTGAGCTAGGCAATTTAGACTCTAGTGTAGGAACCAACATTATACCATACTTTTCCATTCCTACACCCAAGTTGTCCAGGGACCTAGTTCTAACTTCAAATTCATCATATAACTGCCGTAACTCCTTGACACTATTAGGATTATTAACAGGAGGTATAGCTAAAAGTGCACGGAGGTGGCTTTTAATTAAGATCTCTGGCTTACCAAACCGTTTCTTTAATATATCCCAAGCCACATTATAATTAGCCTCTGTTAATGCTAATCCGGCTATAGTCTTTGCTGCCTCCCCTTCCAAGAGGGACCGCAAATAATTAAAACTTCTCCACGGCACTTAACACTTGACTAGAATGAACTGCTGATTGAAAACTGTCTGCCCATCCTTGCCATTCCTGAATACTCCCAGAAAATGTTTTGAGTACAAGCCTCGGTAATTGAACTACAGATCTGTTAACCTTAACTTCACAAGCATCATTTGTTGAGTGTTGTGTTTCATTATTAGACCTGGTCTCTAACTGTACTGAGCTGCTAAACTCTTTTGTCGGAGGCCTACGTTAATCATATCATCAATAATCTTCAAAGTAAATTATGTTATTTTCTATTTCATCCTCTTCTATAAGAGCCTCAATTTTAACATTTACCTCACTTAGAGCAACCTTTTTAGTTTCTAATATGGCAAGCTTCGCAGTCACTAAGCGTAAATCCTCTTGCTCTATGGCAGAATCTATAGTGGCAATGACCTTTGTAATTAGACCTTTGTAGGCACTTCTCCTTTTTATAAATTTGTTCAATTCAGATGCATTCATCTTCAATGTAAACAACCCTTGGGCTCAATACCAAATGAGCTGAATTGGCAGAAATACTTAACCAAACTGATCAAACGCAAATTTTACTTTCAAATAAACTGAATTGCTGAGTGGGGTACTAACCAAACACCAGTATGGAATACCAAATTTCCACCCCAGGACCTTAATTCAATAATGACCCAAAATTAACCAAACCGGAAAAAAAGTAGGCCAAAAAACGACAGACGACTGGCCAAGTTTCGCAATTGGGCGACCAAACTTTTACCTGGGACCTTAACTCAATAATACTCAACCCGTCTAGGCCTAACTTGGGATACAATTTGCACAATCAGAACTTTGCCGAAAAATGGTCACTGACTCAGTCTTGGGGTAGAAATCCGGTTCTGAAGGACCATGTTATTTTATTTATTTGTCGGGTTCGAAATCCCAGCTGAGCCGTGAACGGCCAAATTCTAAAGGGCAAGTTCTACCTAAAGCCCAAGTTAAGCTAAATTAAAACTTACGGATTTGAGATCCTATTAGGTCCTACCTCAGGGTAACCTCAGGGTTGCTGACTCGATGCGGGCCTCAAAAGGGTACTATTTGTGGTCTTCTTTCTGAACCTTGCAACAACAACGCAACTGGACTATTGCACGATGCAACAATCATGTATCTAAACAACCAAACTGAATTGCAAGAGAGCTCTCTATCAACCACACCTTTACGTACGACCTTCCACAAACGAGTAGAAAAGACGCGCAGCGTCTCAAAATGATGCCAACAGTGTGACCAAACAATGATGCCACAAGAGCTCAAAAATGCTAGCTCTAAATTAATTTAATTTTTCACTAACCTTACAATTATGAGATGGATATATATACACACCTTAACTTAATATATATACAAGCAATGCTGCATCAATCAGCTTAGTCATCGTATCGCCTTGGGACAACAATGGTTCTTCCTCTTCTAGATTTTCTAACATACCCTAAAGCAGTGATTCCCAACCTTTTTTAGGCGACGGCCCATTAGAGCTAATTTGAATACCCTAACTCATGGCCCACTTCCCATGTTGGTAAGGGTATCATGTTTACACAAGGTTTAATAAGTACAGTTTTGTTATTAACATAATGCTAAACGACAAGCAGGTGGGCCATGGCATCACCAGTTGGGAACCATCGCCCTAAAGAGTTCGTAGACCTGCATTCAGTACCTTCCGTTTCTTCGAGAAATACTTACGTAATTCTGAATTCAAACTTTAAACGTACGTCATAAGCAAATTATTTTTTGTTCACTGACCTGAGGTAAAAAATTTACCAAAAAATTGATGGTTCGTATTGGCTTGCACCTGTTTCTTAGTCTGTTCGTAGCACTTTCTTGCCAAGTCATAATCTTTGAACCCCAGGGGCGTACCCAGAAATTTGCCTAGTTGGGAGGGGGGGGGGCGAACTTGGAACTAATCGTAGAAGTATAATTAAAATAGAGAAATAATTTTTATGTACGTTCATGATGAGCTTATCGTTCAGTTAGAGATGATTAACTAGCTACTGCTAAGACACATTATGAATGAAAATATAAAAATTTGATTAGTAACATAATATTCAATGCAAACCGCAATTAGGATGCTCAGATTTGTATTAACATAAGAATAAAATAGTGCTAATTTCGAGATTAAGCATTTTATTGGACTGTTACCTTTATAAAAGAAAATTATTCTCAGGGCCGGATTAAGAGTTTTCGGGATCCTAAGCCATTTTAGATTTTTAGTATTAGGGGAGGCAAGAGCAGCGCCGAAGGCGCCGAAATTTTTTCACTTTCATTCTCATCCTGTTGTAACCTAGCAATTTCACTGGGAAAATAATAATAATAATTATTTATTAGCTCAATGGGGGGGTGATCGGCCCTGTCGCCCTCCTTCGGTACGCCTCTGGAACCGCCTATCATGAATTAATGAGACAATATATGGATCATCACAAGACGATGTGTCATAGGCAAGAATCAGACTCCTGCATCAAAGGTTGTATGGAGGTCCGCACCATAACTTGGACCGCTAAACATAAATTTCTGAGACTTCACATACACACAGATTATCACAAAACAAACTCTTCCGTCTTTGTTTTTCATCTGGTACTTTTCCTTCCTGCTGGAAGTCCGCTTTCATTTAGTTTGTCCGAAAGAAGGGTGAACGCTCTCAACCCTCCAACTATCGTCCAATTGCCTTGATTCCTTGCCTTTCCAAAGTTTTTGAATCTATCCTTAATAGGAAGCGTCTTAAACACCTCTCTACTCAATCTTCTTTTAGATCGACAGTTGGATTCCGCAAGGGATGATCTACTGGCGAACTTCTTGCATATCTCACTCTTGGTCATCCTCCTTTAACGATTTCGCTGAAAACTTTGCTATTGCGCTAAACATATCAAAAAGCTTTTGATATAGTCTGGCACCAATCCTTAATGTTCAAACTACCCTCCTTCGGTTTCTATCCTTCTATCTGTACCTTCATCTCTAATTTCCGTCCTAGCTGATCTATAGTTGCGGTTGTAAATGGCCACTGTTCTAAAACTATTAATAGTCACCCCTCAACAGTCACTCGATGTTTCGGATGAGACGGCTAGCCTATGGCACACTTGACCTCTGATTTTTTTACTATCCCTGATTGGGGCAGAGAGAACATGGTGACTTTCAATGCCTCAGAAACCCAGTTTCTTCATCTGTTTACTCGCCACAATCTTCCACACGACTGTCCCCTTATCTTCAACAACACATAACTCAATTATTTCTCTTCTCTTAACATTCTTGGTATTTCCTTTTCTCGTGAGCTTTCCAGGAAAGATCACCTATACTCTCTTTCTAAAACTGCTTCTGAGGTTAGGTGTGATGTACCGGCTCTGCAGTTTCTTCACCACCACTCAATTTCTGTCTGTACAGGGGCTTGTCCTCCCCTGTGTGGAGCATGGTTCTCATGTGTCGGGTGGCTCAACCGATACAGCTCCACTTGACCAGATGGACTCGAGGCTTTTCGTCTCATCAATCCCCCGCCTCTTAATGACTCTTCAATCCCTCCTTCTCTGCTGCAATGTTGCCTCACTCTCTCATTACTATCGCTATTATAACGGACATTGCTTTTCTGACTTCTCTAACTGCATGCCTCCTCCTTTAAGGAGAGCTTGCAGCAAGGCCCAGGAGAGGAATCACGCTCCCTGGTGCAACTTTTGATTCCGGGCCCCTTTACCCACAATCACCTCTTCTATCTTCTAACCCGGGCCGTGGTGCTTTAACACCTCATCCACCCCGACTCCCCCGGGCCCTGGTTTGCAGTACCAGAGTTTCAACACATTCTCATCCCTTTTCTGATCAACCCTCTAACGCAAGGGTTAATCGGCATTTTCAATCTTTCATCTACTAACCGGTCAACTCTGGAACAATTTTCCGCAATCCAGCTTTCTCCCTGTTTATGGCCTACAATTTTTCAAACGCAGTGTTCAGGCATCTCGAAAACTCTGGCCCTAAAGTTTGGCTCTCTCTTTCTCCTTCTTTGGGGTCCTTGTCCCCTACTTCCTGCATAAAAGAAAGAAAGAAAATTAGGTTCCTGCAACAAAGCCTAAGGTCGCAAATAGAAATGGGTTTATTGATGTCGTTGCAACATAATTATTTTTGTATATTTTGAAAGCTTTTGCTATTTCTAGTCAATGGGCAAATTTTTCTGGAAATTGAACATACATTTTTTAACCCTCGTCAGGAACCTTAAATTTACTTAAGTTGTTGGAACCATGGTGTCTAATGATCCCAGGCATAAAATCTTACAAAATGGCATTATAAAAAGTCTGTAATGGAACAGTCGCATGAATGAAACATTGTATTTAATATTTAAGAACTTTTAACGAATAATATCATCTCTTTCAATATTTTTACCCCCTTTTTGTGGTTCCTGATAAGCGTTAAAAAATTTAGACTAGTTTGTTAACAGATACGCGATCTTACAATCGGATTCGGTATTTTGAAAATTCCATTACAATACTATAATTGAAAACTCGTTTGTTTGGTAGATAAATCCGTCTTGACGGCCTTCTAGTTAAAAATTATAAGCAATTTTAGAGAAATGGTGTCTCTGAAGTTTAGAAAGAAAGAAAATGGGGGATAAGGGAGGAGAACGACCCTTATAGGGACTCCCCCACACAATTGGAATGGTTTACTCTCACTTAACGTCTTTCCCATTCTCATCCACGGCTTTCCCACTTTGGTCCAGGTTAAGTTAGGTTACGCTAACGTTATGTTAGGTTAGCAAATATTAGCCATTCCCATTTGGCGCCTTTGCCGCGAATTTGAATGACATTGAGTGAACAGTAATCATTGGAATTTCTAAATTAAGGGGTATCGTATGATTATACTGCAAATTCGAAGGAAATCTACGATCCTTTATTCTTACCTCAAGGACAGAGGAGACCGTGAATTCATAATTTATGCATAAGTAATATCCAACTGCTCAGGAACAGGAACGCTCAATCAATATATTAAATAGTTAGTCAATGTGTCTTGAAGCATTATCGATATTTTAAAGGAATGAAATTTAATTTAACATTTTTATAGACTTCTTTATTTCCTTAACTGTCCTTTTATTGATTGCTTTGTATATTTTTTAATACCAGAATATACTTAAGCAGTATTCAGTAATACCAACAGAATTTTTTGTGTTAAGCTTAGTCAATTCCCTTTGCACCTGTTGGAATTAGGCTTTTCGCGTGTGATTGTCATTCGTGATTGTCGTAATAAATTTTAGTCATTTGTTCATCAATATTGCATAAGATATTCCAGTTTTGAAAATAACTCAAGCAGTGTATTTTGTAATAATAAAAAAGGGTAATCAATATGAAGACGTAAATGAGTCAGTGCAGTGAGCCCTTCGATTATTTTATAAATCTACCCACGCAAATTGGTATGACATGCGTAGTAATTAGAATTTGAATCTTTACAGTGCGTGGAAGCTCATGTTTAATATTAAAATTTATTAGTGTTGTTATCGTAGTACAAAGGGTTGACAAAAGTAAATAGACACCCTATTCTGTTACTGTGTTAATATTTATTGACTTTTATAATTTAATAAAAAAAAAATTTGAAAAAAAGGTGTCTATTTACTTTTGACAACCCTTTGTAGTAGGGGTAAGTTTTGTGAAATTTAGCTTGAAGGAGTAGGAATAGGAAGGGTTGGAAAAAAGTCGACAGGTTTCAGTAAGTGTTCGAATTCAATTTAATTTTATGGCCACTTATTAGGTGATAAGGGTATATGGTCGGAATAGTCCATTCAGAAAGTAATAATAACAGTGACAGTAGTAATTTAAAAGTAGAAGATTACAAGGTCACTTTTGATCGGAATATGACACTGAAAGTGAAAAGTCTATGGACTTCTGACCTTACATTTCAGTTTAAATCCGGGAACGTTGTTCTAAGATACCCTTGAGACAACTAATGTTGGTTCCTTAGACTTTCCCGGTAACTACGAGATAATACAATGAAAATTCTCGTTATACAGATAAAAGAACGGACGGGTATAGGTATAGTTCTTGGATCCATATCCGCCCGTAGTAATTCAGAGGCTTGTTTACCTCGTTACACACATACAATAGGGGCGATTCTGCAAGTCTTTCCACTGTCACAGTGAGACAAAAAAAAACCGAATTTTTCAAATAATCGACATAGGCCCAGGAGGTTAACTCAGGTCAAGTGAAATTCGATCAAGTATGAAGTGAATGTCATTTGTGTGGCTTGAATTCATACATCAGAATTTATATACAAAAAAAAAATGGAGCAAGACAGTCACGATTTTGGAATTAAAAAGTTGTTCAAATATCATAATAATAGTCCAATTTTCTACATTTTTTTTTATTCGTAGCTCTTAATTATTAGTTTCACGACAGTGAGAGTAATTTCCTATAATTAAATCGATTACCACTGAATATCCATGGGCCGAAGTTGTAAATTTCACAATAAAGCTTCATTGGCAGAATTATGAATGAATGAAATTGCTCATTCAGAAAAAAAAAAAAATAAAAAATTTACACATTTACGATGCATACGTATAAATACATTAAATATTAATTACACATAACTATAATAATTTATATAATTAATATTCGTTAGCAATTGAATTAATATTAATTCATAGTTTCAAGTTAATTGTAATTTGTCGTAAATACTCTACTGTACGACAACATGTTTTTCAATCACTGGCAACGCTGCATAACGAAAACACGAGTTTCTGTCATTCTGTTTCTGTCATTGATACCGTTAAGGTGT
This sequence comes from Bathynomus jamesi, assembly GCA_023014485.1. Classification (NCBI taxonomy): domain Eukaryota; kingdom Metazoa; phylum Arthropoda; class Malacostraca; order Isopoda; family Cirolanidae; genus Bathynomus; species Bathynomus jamesi. The sequence continues at coordinate 253,627 of JAJOZX010004984.1, read as the reverse complement.
ATCAAACGTTATCTGTGGAGGGAAACTATAGTCACGAATGATTGCTTTTCCTTCAGTTAAAATCTCATCCCAACTGAAATATATCTTTAGATGTTTCAAGCACTGTGAAGACACCTCGAATTCATCTTTACAGTAGGCGTTCGTTAAATTTATATAGGCCTAGGGTAAGTAGTTTTTAAAAAAAAAATTGTTACGCTTTATTGAATGTAGTATTAAATGGTGTTCACTTTGTCAGACTGGATTAGGTAATTTTAATGTTCTTTTGATTTTCAAAGTGAAATAATTGGTATTAAATTGGTTGTTTATATATTAAGTTCGTAGCGCCTCCAATGTGAATATTCCTTCCTAAACTGGAAATTTCATTCATCATTTTAATTTCCAAGGTAGACAACGTTCAACAATGATAACTAAGAATAATACATGGTTATTATTGAATGTTTCACCAACACGGTTTAAGGTTAGGTTAAGTTATATATATATATATTATATATATATATATATAATATTCCTAGCCCGTTTGGTTTTTGTTAATATCCAAAATACATTTCCTAATGTATTTTGGTGTGTTTCGTTCATATATGACCTTCATTTCTAGCGAAAATGAACCAAAACATAGGAAAACTTTGTTTCATAACTTTGTTTCGGTTCATTTGCGCAAGATATGAAGGTTATATTTGAACAGAGCACACCAAAATACATTAGAAAAATGTATTTTGGATATTAATTTCAGTGTTGGTGAAACATTGAACATTCAATAATTACGTAATTAATACATACGGTACCTTAACCATTAATAATACTTATTCATGATTTATTTATTATTAATAACCTTTTTATTTTTAATAAGAGCCCAGTAAAGCCTAAAGCTTAAGGGCCAAATAAAATAATAGTGCAGCTTCACAATTATTTATGTAATTGTAAATTGTAAAACCAATGTATTTATTTTATTATTATTAATAATAAAGGTTATTCAATTCAATTTTTTTCAAATTTAAACTTTTATTTTTAAAGTGTTCAGTATTCACCCCTAGTATCAGATAACATAAGGACCAAGGACCATATTGCGTACGAAGACAAACAATATGATCCTTACGATCATTGCAGTGTATATATATATATATATATAT